>JAZGTJ010000173.1:0-165200 GCA_036877575.1 Botia almorhae
GAGAGTTGAGGTGCACATTTAATTCTGCAGTGAGTTGGGCAGCTGTGGTTTTATGTTTTTTGGATACAATCCGGGTTAGCACCCGGACATCCCTTTCAGACAGATTCCTCTTGCGTCCACAGTTACTCCTGTTGCATGTGGTTTGTCCTTCTTGGCGGTATGCTGACATTACCCTGGATACTGTGGCTCTTGATACATCACAAAGACTTGCTGTCTTAGTCACAGATGCGCCAGCGAGACGTGAACCAACAATTTGTCCTTTTTTTGAATTCTGATATGTCACCCATAATGTTGTGTGCATTGCAATATTTTAAGCAAAACGGTGCTATTACTTTTCTAATTAAACCTTCGCACTCTGCTCTTACTGGTGGAATGTGCAATCAATGAAGATTGGCCACCAGGCTGCTCAAATTTAGCCATGAAACCTCCAACACTAAATTGGCCAGTGTTTCAGTTTCATTGTCCAACCCCTGTATCATATACATACACATATATCTATACATATATATGTAAGAAGATAAATGTAAGCACATACATGAAAAAACTTAAATGCAGGTATGCGCAAAATGTGTATAGTGTTTTGCAGTTTACATATGTACAGTATTTAGATAATTTACGTCTTTATTGCATAATGCCTGAGAGGATATTGTTTATTACAAAAGACCACAGTGGCTGTGCTAACTGTTATAAATGGAGCTGGTGGGAAGAAACTGTTCTTGTGCCTGGATGGTTTGTTGCGCGGTGCTCTGTACAAAACAATTTATTTTTCATTAACAGCCATATTTGCTTGTGGGTTTTAATCGGTTCACACGTTGTGATATTCATCTCTCTACCTACATATTCAGAAACACACACACACTCAGGCTGGCAGGACTGAATACAGCAGACGAACTGTTGTGTGGGCCGTACAGTGTTTGTGAATGGAGTGGGCGTTTGCCACGTGTCTCATCACTCTCTCTCTCCTCTCTCTCTCTCTTTCTCTCTATCACTTGCTCATCCCCCACTGTTTCTATCACTGCCTGTCACTACAACAAGAAATAGTGTGGCACACTGCACATCTCATTCCCTATGACCAAACACTGACTCACTCAACTGATTCTGATAAAAGCTGTCTCTGGTGTCATTGCTTTTATGTACACATTAGAAAAGGAAGCTCTATACTTTGTATGTGATGCTTATGTTATGATTTTTTTGTTGCTTGGAATTGTCTAGCAATAAACATAGAAAAAGATAATCGTGACATGAGGGTGAGTAAATAATGACAAAAGATTTATTTGGGCTCTGTCCCTTTAAATAGGAGAAATATTGAGGTTGGCCGTTAGTAGGGACAAAGTACACAAGCTTGCAATCACAACTCTACATACTGCCCTGATTTCTGCTGGCTGAAGAGACATTTTATGAATGAGGTTATGATCTCCTTATAATTTCTTTTTTTATATAAACACTGCATAAACATTGTGATATCCACATTTACAGAATCCTCAGTAAATTGTCCCAAAACAGTCATAACTACCTTAGCAATTACTGTTTTATAGCGGAAAGGTAACATTTCCGTAAGTAACATTTACAGCTAGTCATTATCAGCCTGCCCTTGTTATGTAACCTAAGTGAAAGAAGATCCTTCAGAGCATCCTTACTACTAACATTTCCCAGAAACATCTTTTAAACCTTCCTCACTGAAACTAAATGTAGAGGTAGACGGGGACATGCTGTCCTGCACATGAAAAACTAAACTGAGCACCGTTGCTCCAGATAAGTCTTTTAAATCTGTTATAAGTAAAGTCAGACACACAATTTATTGCCACAGTGTGGTTGTCTGAGACTAATTTTAAAAATCTTTTAACATACCTTTAACATACCTGTAATTCCTGGTGTTTTTTGATCGCTGGTTTGACATGTTCTCCTTCAGCCAATTACTGGCCGTCACAATCATTTTTTCCTCAGATGAAATTCTGTCAGTGTCTGAAGATTTGAGACGCTTTCCTGCAGTGTGACTTTTATGACAACCATCAAACCAAGAACCAATAGGAGCACCTAACCTGATGGTGCAATTAGCAATAACTTCAAACTGGCTCAGGGAAAATGTTTTTTTATCAAGTCATTAAAAATGGTACAGAATGTTTTTGTTTGCTGCTACCATGTTAGCACGAGAATGGGGTCATTCAAACTTGTCACAGATTGATGCCAAGTCTTCTTGCGTGTATCTTTTTTAGACCCGTCTTGACTGTCATACAGTCTGACATTATACCAACTGAGATCTACAGTGTGAAATGGGGATCGTGTTTGTAAAGTCTGACAAGCAACAATTGCAAGGGACATTTAAAAATTGCACAGTGTAGCAGCAGTTTTTAATTAGAGGGCTGATTTGATTAGCTATTAGTGCATTGTTTTGCACCATAAACATTCAGTCAATCTTCCGAATGGTAGTTGATTTTGAAAATATGTACAAAAGTTTCAACTTTACCTCAAGCAAATCAGACTGAATTGAATGAATGAGAACCAATTTTAGATCCCAGTATGTCATTGGAGGCCTTAACTGTGACGTCTTTTTCGATGGAACAATAACAGTGGCCATGTTAATCTTTCATGAACTCTTTTTATGGAATGTTAGCTGACTTAGACAGCAGAGCTCTGAGTGGTTTGTAATGCAGATAGCTGTATCAGTTTAGCTGCATCAAACGAATGCACTGCACTTCTTTGGCAAAGGGTGTTGCTTATGTGTTTATTCAAGGAAATTCTGTATTGTTTCCCAGAAAGGTAATTGAGTTGTGCAACATAGGACACTGTGCATCTATCAAGGGTAATTCAAGCCTTAGTAGGTGCACATTTAAAGCCACAAAGCAATTACAGCTCTCAATATCATTTTAATTTAATTTTATGAAAGTCTGTTTTATTACAGTGTTGTTGTAATAAAGATTGATTTTACAAATGCTCAAATTTATGCAGCTTCCTCAAGCAAAGCAGTTCAGCTTGTTAAATAAATGACTGCAATTAGGATGCATGCAGATCCAAACATACAGCTTTCATTGTTTTAGAGAAAAAAGTTCTTACATTGTTTGTTATTGTCTAACAGAGAACTTCCTAGTTGTCATGGAAATTAAGCTACTGCCATATGTGCTGGCATGCAGGCCTCCTAATGGAGAGCTGTATTTTTGGACTCAGTGGATACCTAAAACGTTTAAGTCAATGTTTATTGCTTTAGTGTCCTGGGAAAAGTGTTAATGCTGTCTGGTCTAACAAGTGGGATCAGTGTTCTCTCAAACAGAATAAACCTTTGACACTGGGCATTGCATTCAGATAGACTCTTCTAACACTTTGTTGGGAAAAAGTAAACAAATGTGCTAGATGCAGACTTTGAAACTCTTTGATATAGCATGTAACAGAATTGTGTTTGCTGTTTTTGTTGTTTCTTCCTTAGACAGAAGTAGCACCTGACCCAGATTTTTGTTTAAACTTTGAACATTTGGTGAATGAGTAGTCAGTATTGATGATGGCATTCATTGTTATGAGGCTATGCTAAATTACATTTGCATGTGAATGGATAATAGATTTTAATAATACATGTAATAATAATAATAAAAAATATTTTGGACTTTTGAAATTAAACTCTGGTCACCCACACATAAACGGCATCACACAACAACTTACGCACATTATTGTAAGTTGACAATAATATTACAATAACGAGAAGAATTTAACCCCATCTCTCTCTCTCTCTCTCTCTCTCTCTCTTTATCACCCAGGGCCCTCTCCATGGATATAGACACAGATTATGAACGACCTAATGTGGAAACTATAAAGTGTGTGGTGGTGGGTGATAATGCGGTGGGCAAGACCCGACTGATCTGTGCCCGTGCCTGCAATGCCACCCTTACTCAGTACCAGCTGCTTGCCACCCACGTGCCAACTGTTTGGGCCATCGACCAATACCGCGTGTGCCAGGAGGTAGAAAGGCTGTTTAGCATATTTTGTGCATGTTAAAGACCATTGAGGGTTGATTTAAATACATATTGCCGGAAGTCTTATAGTGAAATAGCTACAGACAACTATTTGTGATAAAGTACACCTACAAAATTGGTGTATTCATATACTGTACAATGATTCATAATAAAATGTCAAAATAAAGGTTAATAACTGTAAAAAAATGTATATAGACATAAATAAAACATCAACTTTTGAGAACAAATGGAGTGGAAATAGTTGCATAACATTTAAAAATTATGGTAAGATTAATAATGTGTTTGCAATGGTGTATTGGCACAATGAGATCCCACTGAACAGTTGAAGTCTGTCGTTTAGGTGCTGGAGAGGTCACGAGACGTGGTGGACGAGGTCAGTGTCTCCCTCAGATTGTGGGACACATTTGGAGATCATCACAAAGACAGACGCTTCGCTTACGGCAGGTCAGTTATATAATTTAGAACTCACAATCCCTGTATGAGCACCACACCTCGATGTGTCATTCTGTGCATGAACCGGTAAGCAACACATCTGTTTAGCCTAATGCGTGTGCATTATGTACAATGTTTTAGCATGCATCCTCATTTTAATCCTGATTAATAGCATTTTTTGACATTTTAATCGGCCTAGGTTTATCGTATCATGACATCACAAACAGTCTGTCTGCAACTCCGCCCCCTTTTCTCAAACACACACTTCATTGTGACTGTGCCCAGTCATTTAATATCACTGCCTTATCATTCAAAACAGTCTAGACTGGGTGTGTTTCACACAATGCCGTTGCATAAATTGATCTTTCATTTGTTACGATCTCTCTCCGCTCTTGGCTGTGGCATTTTATTGTCCTGCCTGCCAAGGTTTGGTTATTGCCTTAATCCTCCCAGCTGGTAAGGTAATGTGCTGTAAGCCCAGCCAAAGATCACTGCGTGAAAGCTCTTATTCCCAGCGCAGCACAGGGCAGTGGAGGATCAGTGGATCAGCGGTGATGCTTTGGCTCAGGGCAGTGCAGCAGATCATAGGCAGATCACAGGAGCTACTGAGGCAAGCAGAGAGATGGGTTAGATGATAAAAGCCATTGATTCTGTTCCTGGAAGTTCTTGCTCTTGCCTACCATTAATGTATTTAGACACTTAAGCCACACTTAAAGGTATATAAATTTCAATGCATTAAACATCAGAGTAAGTTTAAGCTAAGCTTGAAGCATGCTGCTCGTCCTTTATCCAAGACCAACTTGACCTTTCTGATGCTTAACACATCTCTGACATATGCTGACATTCATGCAGTTTTGCCAAAACCTCATCTGTTCTATTAAACTAAATAACTACCTTGGATGCATTTTTAAATTAGCAGCTCAACTCAACAAAAATGTCATAGAAAGCTTGGTGTTTAGGTTCACAAAACATTAAAACATAGTTAGGATGTACTGGCAGCCCAGCTCTGGCTATTTGGGCAGGTGTGGCCATGTATACAGTGTCCATATACAGTATAATTTTGGGGCCACTGTAAAAGGCTGATCAGTTATGACATCATCTGGGCCTGACTAACAGTTAGCAGCTGATTCTAATAACTGTTACTTGTCACGTAGCAGATGCTTATCATCCAGTTAATAAGCTCATTGCCGGTGGATATACACATTATTAAAGCGTACAGTAGTGATAAGGCGTCCTCATCAACTGCCTCCAATTGGTACTTTTACTTTGGCAACCAGCTGCCACACACATTACTCATACATCAGATACGTAGTAGTCTGTTTAGATGTCATGGCAAATGAGGTTTCAGTTATGTCATTTATCTATAACAATCTGTTAATATGAAAATATTGTGTGTATTGTGGTTTTGTGTGAGAAGTACTTGAGTAAATGTTTTCTTATCACTTTTCCTTTGTAGTAATAGAGAATTTGTAGTTTGAGTATTATTGAAACGGGAATGCTCAGCCACTGCATGGTTGAAGATCCGTCTGTAAACTGTGTGAAAGTGTCAAACAGCTACAGTACAAATTCAGCTGCTGCTGAGTTTAAAGTTTAACAAATGTGTTTCAGTTTTTAGTTAAACATCTGGTGTGTCTTAGTGACATGGTCAGGACATTGAGAAAATGAACCAAACAGGTTGCTTTACAAAGCTGATGCATTAACGTCACTTTCCTTCGTTTCAGTAGTCAATTTATAAAGTTACTTTGTACTTAAGTACTTAAGTATGATTCACTCAGGTATGCTGTTCAGTCAGATAAATTGAGTAAAATTTTGACAAGTATAACTTAATATAATTTTAATATAATATGTTAATATAATTTTTCTGTAGATTTTAAAGTTTTTGTATGTACCAGTATGACAGATGGCAATACAGAGGAGATCTAAAGAGGAATTATATGAATGAATCCATGAAATGCCTAGATAGATAAGTAAACGTGTGTGTGTGCGCGTGCTTCACTAAACAGATGCAGTCAGCTGATAAAACTCAATGCCAGCTCAGCTGTTGAACTTGTGTAACACTGCACATTGTAGGGAGGAGGCACTTGTTAATGTTGGTGCCCTGTTATGGAAACAGAATCAGATGATCTACACCCCCACTGTCTGTTAGCTAAGCTAAACACAAGCCCACACAACAACACACTGACACATTTAACATTTCTTGATAATGTTTATCAAAGCCTAGCTGCTGAGTCCATTAATTATTTATACCATCAGTGTACCATAGTATCACAACAACTCAGTGGGTCGTAGCTTCATAAACATTGGTTGCTGTGTCACATTTGTATTTTGTTCTTCTCAGAATAGTCAGGCCATGATCTTGAATACCCTCTATATGTTTAGATTTGTGGCTTGAGTTTGAGATTAAACATGTTCTACAGAACACTGTACACACTGATGAACACAGTCCTTTATGAACATCAACACTTGCATTGATGGCGCACACAGTTATTGTTCATTGCCCTCAGAGGGTAAATGATTTTATGTGTGCTGCATATTTTATTGATCTTTATTGTCTGACCCATTTTCATATTCTTACAGACAGTCCCATGTTTGTTACATGCATACATTAACAGAGTCACAGAAACACAGGTGTCAGCTTTAAACTTTGTAGGCTGTAAGGGTTTTTTCACACATACCTTAGGCCAGAAGCATAAGAACATGAGTACATCTTGAAATATTTCATCCATCATTAAATTGTAAAATGAATGCAATTACTTTCTCACACTTACACAAAGTATGTTTCTAGCCTTGGTATGGTTTAAAATGCTGTCCTTGGGTGCAGTGGTGGAGATTTAACAGAGTACTTAGTTATATATGTGCAAGACCTACAGTATATATGTATAACATTTCTATGTCAGGAAAAATGAGGGTTTTTCAAAAATCTGAACTGGGTCAAGGTCAGGGTTAACCTCTTTAAACGGTTCACATCATGTTCACAACAAGTCTATATTTACTTTTGCATTTAAAGGATTTTCTAAGGAAATTCCATTGTTTAGTAACCATACCATGAGGTTTGTGCCAATACTAAAAGAAAATATTTTTGGGAAGCCATACTGTTTCAAAACAGCTATCATAAGACTCTGTTTTCCCTTTATGTTATCAAAATATTCCAGCAAGACAAGGGAATGTCTTAGAAATGTGTTCTGAGATTCAATCACTGCCTTATATAAACAAGCATGTGAGTATTTTACAGTGTTAAGACAAAGCTCCATGTGATGTAATCTATTAGTCCAACTGTGTTTACATTACAACAACCTTGCAGTGTTCCATTAGTCATTCCTGTAAATGCTGGTGCCACATGATGAGCGATGAGCTTTCTCACACAAGATGGTTTTATCACTTGCGCAACACCTTGCTTTAATTTAAATAATAGATCCTAGTGCATGCGTACACGGTCACTGGAAGACACGCATGCATTTATGCATATGCGGTCATTACTCTGTGTGGTTGCCTGCTCACTGTTTATTTATAAAGTTCATTGCCCCTGAGAAAATGGCCAAACCACATTTTCATTATACAAAAGAATAATTATGATAAGTGAACTTGTGAACCCTTGGATCTGTGTTCATGCAAAAATTCCATTATGCTTGACTGTTAAAGACGTAACAAAAATACTAATTAATTAATATAACTTTGGTATATTATAGTGTCCCAACTAACACTTGTGAAAAGTATACTATAAAAAATAAAACTTGCGAACAAAAATATACTGTAATATGAACTAGGCTTATGCCTATTTGAAAGGAAAAAAATGTGTTCTAGCTTTACCTTGAGAAGTAATGTCTGGTTTTGTGTGTTTTGTTCATTACATTTCAGTGATTTTATTTTTTCAAGAGCAGTTAATTATTGTGTTTATTGTTTGTCCATTTTAAAGCATCTGTGTAGGATGATTAGTGTCTAGGGTTTGCCAATTTCATGCTTCTTTTTTCTTAGTCTATTTTAAGAGAATTCATACAGACTTCTTTCTCTGTATGTTTAGATCAGATGTGGTAGTGCTATGCTTCTCTCTGGCCAATCCAAACTCCTTGCGGCATGTCCGCTCCATGTGGTTTCCTGAGATTAAGCACTTCTGCCCTCGCACCCCAATCATCCTGGTGGGCTGCCAGCTGGACCTGCGCTATGCTGATCTGGATGCTGTTAACAGAGCTCGCCGGCCCTTGGCCAAGTACGGACCACATTGTACACCCACTAATAGTGCATATTCTGTTACTTAAACTTTAGCATAGTTTAGCAAGTTTTCAAGAGCTGTTTCTGAGACAGTGTGGTCATTTGTGACACACAATACTACCACAAATAAGGTTTCACCTTTGTTGCTCATACATTTATATTGTGACCCTGTTATTGGTCTTATTTATTGATGAATTTGGCTTTAACTATGCTTCTGTTGTTCCTCTAACTCTCCCTTGAAAGACCCATCAAACCCACAGACATCCTGCCCCCAGAGCGCGGCCATGAGGTCGCTAAGGAACTTGGCATTCCATACTATGAAACAAGCATTGTTGCTCAGTTTGGTGTTAAGGATGTGTTTGACAATGCTATCCGTGCTGCACTCATCTCTCGACGCCACCTTCAGTTCTGGAAATCCCATCTAAAGAAAGTCCAGCGTCCCCTCCTCCAAGCACCCTTCCTACCCCCCAGACCTCCACGGCCCGTGGTGGGCATCCCTGATCCTCCTCCTATGGATGGGGAAGGTCTGGACTCTCTCTTTTGCAAGCCTTCGTGTGCAGATGTCCTGTTTCTCCTACAGGGTGGGGCCACTCGTGTCTTTGCCCATAAGGTGTACCTGGCTACTTCTTGCTCTAAGTTCTATGACCTTTTCACAATGGATCTTGGAACAGCTGGGGAGGAGAAAGAGGGTGAGGAAAGTTCAGAAGGGAGTGAGGAAGAGGAACAGAGTCGAAGAGGAGCTAAAGAACAGGCTGGGCGTACCAAGAGTCTGGACATTGATAAGGAAGGTGAAGGGGGTGTTAGGAGTTCTAACAGGCAGCTCATGTTGCAGCAAAGCCCCTTGAGGACTTCACAGAGTGATAATGCTCTACCTGCAAGGAGCCAATGCTCTATAGGACCACTGGGAGCAGGTCGTGCTCTTTTGGGATGGGGGTGTGGTTTCTTGGGGGCATACCTGGAGATGGTGGATGACCCCATGACTGGTCGACCAAGACTCATGACAGTAGTGTCAATAGATGATCTCATTCAGAATGGGCCATTCCAGGTAAGAACAAAACTCACATGGTAGATCATACACATAAAAACCAGTGATTGTATGTTTTCATAGGAAGTTCATATCAAGAATAAAAGTCATTCCATATATCTGTTATCACAACGTCAGTGTCCTTGTTTGTCATTAGGCAGTACTACAGTACCTTTACACGGGTCACCTGGATGAGAGGCGTGGGGACCTGATGCAGGTAGCCACCATCGCTGAACTTTTGGAGGTCTTCGACCTGCGCATGATGGTGGCTAATGTGCTGAATCGTGAGAGCTTCATGAACCAAGAAATTACCAAAGCCTTCCATGTGCGTCGTGCCAATCGCATCAAAGAGTGCCTAAGCAAGGGTACCTTTGCTGGTAGGTAATCTGAAATATTACTTAAAGTATATCATTCTCAAAGGGTTAAACTTACTTAAATGGGTTCAGTTGGAGATTAGCACAATATTGCTACACATACAAGGAATCAATATTTCTTATCCATTTGTCCATATAGACAAGCAACATACATCTGCTGGGAATGAGTGAAACAGTCTTAGGTGTTTTGTTAATTAATTGTTTTGATTTGTATAGCGCAGATTGTTCAGGAGGTTCTGGTGTTACTGGCTGATTTCCATTTTTTGCCAGCGTGTTACATCTAAAGTTTCCTCACAGTAAATGATTCTCATGATTCTATTTTCAGTTCTGGAATTTAGTGGAACTGGAATAGAATAGCCCATACTCTAGAAAAGTTGATTTTTCTTTATTTTCATTCATTCTTTGTGTTTTTGATGAAATATTCAGTGGAGTGCTATGAAATATCCCTTCATTGCTGTCAGTGAGATTTTTGCATTTTGTGAATGTGTTTGCATTTCTGCTCTGTGGTATTCTATGTTGTGTCGCTTACCCTTTATCGTTGTCGTGTCTTGTGTGTTGTGTGCATGTTTGTTGTAATATCTTCCAAGACTCCTGTACTCTCCCGTGCATTATTTCATTGCTTCATTTGCAATTGTCATAATCCCATTACCCAACCATGAAGGTACTTTATTCTTGTTTAAAAACCAGAACAATATTCAGCTATTAGACTTCTTGTATATTCCCTATGGGTAAGATGAAGTTTATGAACTAAAGCATTAGTGATTTATTTGCTTGCCCCTCCAGTGAAGAAAAAAAATGTAGGTTCATTTTGCCCATCATGCCCTTCTGACACCTACAGAATATTGCTAAAACTGTGGAGTAGTATCAGTGAGCCACAATAAACACAAGAAATTCTTCACATCAATCTCTGAGGAATTCACTACTAAAATAATCCCTCTAAATTATCTGTCTGGCACTCCCTTCATATTCTTTGTCTTCTTCCCTGCTGAAATAATAGCTTAAATCAAGCTAGTTTGCTTGTCCAAGGTGGTTTAGGCAGGTCTAGCTGGTTCCCCATTTTGTCTAAACTGGTCTTTGTTTAAGCAGGCTAAGCTGGCTAAGGTGGAGATCCGATGGCCTCTTAGTCTGAAGCTAAAAAATTGAAACCCCAATTTTAAACCGGCAAACAGACCAAAATTTTGAGACAAGCAAACCATCTTGCTTGGTTTAAGCTATTTGTTACACCAGGGTTGTTCTTAGCCTTGTCTATCTGTCTATTTATTATTGGCCTGTGTGTGTTTGTCTTTTCGTCTGTCTCCTTGTTCTTCCGTCCACCTGTCTCCCTCCCTGTAGCCTCGACTCTGTGACACACGCCGAGATGTGTGCTCTTTTCCTCCCGGTTTTAGATGTGGTGTTTCGATTGGATGACGGATATCTGCCGGCCCACAAGCCACTGCTCATCTCAAGCTGTGATTGGATGGCAGCCATGTTTCGCGGATCCTTCATGGAGAGCTACATCGAGGAGGTGAACAAAGCTTAGTCATATTTATTTATAAGGACAGTACAACATAAAAATATTAAAAATAATACTAAATAATATTGATCTCTAGTGTTTAAGAAAAGGCTTAAAGGAGCTCACAAAGCCTTCTGTTATAGTAGTAATACTCTGTCAAAGTTCTCTTGATTCCAAACTTTAATGTAATACCTATACCAGGTAAAATTTTTATGATTCTCAATACCAATTTTGATACACATTGGAATGTCTAAAAAACGGCTGCCTGTCAGTCAAAAAATGGGTATGTACCCAACTGAGTTGGTGTGCAATACTGCAGAAAGGCTGGAATCAACTTACTACTTAGGGGTACTGGTAAAAATCTGTTCAAAAGCTCTACAGAAACCTGGCCATATCTATTCCAGTTTCTCCAAAACTTCTTTGTGGAAGAACTGGAAGTACTGATTAGATTCAGTCACCTTGATTCTTCCTACCCTGGAGCTCTGACAAATCCCAATAAAAAAGTGATACAGGTAGTTCAAACTAGGCCACTACTATGACAGTCTGACCCAGATTGATGCAGCAGCGACAGGGGACCATCTTATCCATAAGAATGAGTTAACAGCCCTGGAGGACTAAACAGGCCTCTGAGGGGAGTAGACAGATTCTGAGATGTTAGAGGAAGTACTGTGCCTGCAGGCACACACACAGGTACGATGTAACACTCAGAAATATTGAGTCTGTGGTACTTGTTCCAAAGGAAGCAGAAAGGGAACTAGAGGAGATCTGTTAGGATTTCTTTGCCGTTTGAGGAGGTTAGTGTAATTTTGACATCAGTAGAATCCTCTTAAAAATAGGTTTGCATATTCTGAAGCATCAGAAGCTGTTTTATAAAAGTTGACTATTTAATAGTTAGCAGATGACACACATTGCACTGTTTGAGCTACATATATATATATATATATATATACATATATATAGCGAGAGAGAGAGAGAGAGAGAGAGAGAGAATGGTAAAATGGGAAAGACAAATTACTTAAATTACAATTGAGAAACCTCTTAATATTGTTGTAGACAAATATAAATTGTGCATATCGTGAATTTCTTACATTTTTTTACAAAGACACTCATATTATTTGAGTTAATTTGTAGTTTTGATATTATTGTAGTGTATGGTATTATTCCAAAATAGTAAATCATACGGTTAAAAAATGAGTAGGTGTGTTCAGACGACTGACTCGTATCTTCTATTCCTGGACAGAAGTAATTCAAGTTCAAGATTCAAGATCAGGCATTTTCTTAATTTTTGCTCATTTCTTCAGCATGTAATGTGATCTGATGTAAGAGCTATCAGCTACTGTGTCTTGAATATTCATAAACTCACATCAAAACCTGCCACACTCAAAGCTAACCTAACACTCAAAGCTCTGGTACTGTGCATGGAAATGTTCTGTGTATCTGTGATGCATTTAATGCATTTTTGCAATGACAGGAAGTCTGATAGATTGAGCACTTTTTAAACTGCAGGCTAGTCACTTCCTTAGTCAGCACCATAAGACCTAATGTGTAGAAGAACATTTTAGTCTGTGTATAGATAATTAAATTATCAGGCTTTATTTTAGGATTTATTTTGTCAAATACTTTAAATACCAAATGATGAGCATTCCACACAGATTTGATTTAGGTTATTGATTAATTCACACGGCAGACGCTTTCCTTCAATGCGACTTAGTGCATTTAAAGTATAATTTTTTATCAGTTTGTGTGCTCCCAGGGACCATGTCCTTGATTTTGCTAGTGCTGTGCTCTACCAGTTGATCATTTCTCCTGTGAATTTTTCTAACATATTGCAAGTGCTTCTCGGCACAAATTTGGTGCATGCATTATTAATTCAAAACTATTAAGTCAGGTGTCAAAGGTAAGGTTTCACTGTATTACTTTCTGAAGCATCTCACTTGTGCATAACTCAGTTCATGTCTATCCCATGCATGCTCTCTGATTTCCCTGGGCTACCGGCTACCAGCAGCTCAGGTTCTAAAAAAACAAACAACCTGAGGCAGAAATTCAGGACCAGACTGACCAACACAAGAGGCACAGAGAGAGAACTGGCTGGGTTATAGGTGCCCAGGCCTGCTGGGGAACAGGATCACCCTGTATAACATTACATGCATTACAGGGAGCTAGATTTACGATACACACACCGATGCAGGAAATAAGATGCTGTCTGCTTTTCTGGTCTGACAGCACTGGCCGAGAGATGTCACATAGACGTCAAGCAAAATGAGTCGGCCAGAGATGAGTAAACTTCGTGCTACTTTGACAAGCTTGACATACTGATTGGTCATGAACTGAATTTAAGGTGTATAATAGAGTTTGATTTTAATGTATAAATTGGTAGGCTTAAAAATGTTAAATTGTCCACCATTATTAGTTATTAGATATTAATCCAAACAAAGCTATTTTGCTTGCAATCTGGCTATGCAATGGATATGAAATTTTTAGTCATAATACCTTTAGTAAGAAGTTAAAGCAACAAGAGGGTGAGGGTTGCCAACAAACCAAACCAAACCAAAACCAAACAGTTTGCAGATTTAAAAAAAAGAAGATCTTTTACAGATCTTTTTTGGCTCTGGCCAACTGTTGCATTTAAAACAAAGCTGACAGGCCTTTGTAAATGTTCCGCCAATGCAAATATACTCTTGATGAAGTATTTCATATATTACGATAATGATGTGAGACAAGACGCTGCCATGTGAATTGGTCCTTGTAAAAGTCTCTGTTGTTCTGACAAAGGCTGTAGTGTACACTGCACTATTTATAGAATAAGGTTTTGAACAGAGCAAAGCCTTATCATAGTCTGTGTGGAAGCCACCACAGAAGATGTTGTATAACCAGATTTAAAGTTCTTGCAAGACCTCAGGGCGACAAATATTTTTAAAGTGTCATTCAGTTACGTAAAGCTGATAGCTCACCCCAAAGTGTTTTTTAAGAGTCTATGCTCATATGTTTTATGTCTATAACTGAACACATCGGTTTATGACGCACAAAGTCAAGATTTGTCCTTGATTGCTATTCTAGTGCTGTGCAAAAATATCTCTCATGGTTTTAAAGGTTAGACAGTACATAGTTATTACTGTAAATATAGTTACGCTGCAGTGTCTGTGCTAGTTATTCATCAAATGTTATTTATAGGTCTTTTTATATCGTACTTGTAGATCACCAAATTAAGTTTCAGGACCTGTTCAGAAAAGTCCTGCCGTCTGTTTGGGACTGGTCTTTCTGTCTCGCACACAGTTTTTGAGGAAGACAGGCAGTATTTGAACATACAGCAGATGCTGTGGTGTCAGTATTCCTGTCAACATCATACTTTTGAGTGTGATTAGCACCAGCGTGAACAGAAGCTCGGATGTGAGAACTTGTCACATTTCCTCCATGAGAAAAACACAAAGTGGTAACTAAGACGAGGTGGAGTCTGTGGTTTTGGCGTGAACTGCAATTGTTAGCTCATGACACAGAGTCTGGTTGCTTTGTGAAAGATGACCACTTCCTGACATACATAGCTCTCAGTCTCTTTTCCTTTCTGTGTGGTTTCTATGTAGTTTCATTATTTTTTTATTCTTCTTTTTCCAAGTAGACAAAAAGGCAAAATATGGTGCATTTCCAGAATTAATGCCTGTGTGTTTTCTAAAACTGAAATGTAATTCGAGTTGTTTGGTTTGGGCAAATAGAATTTCCATTTACTCACAGCATCATTGTCATCTTTAGGTTTGAACAGGAAATTACCATTTGTGTACACACAATGTGTCTTTTAAGCCTGCAGTTGAGCTATTATGAGAGGTCATATTCACATTGGCATTCTGTTAATTGACAGGCAGGTGAAGGGCACCCCTAAGAGTAGTACCGCTGAGTGTCATCTTGCATTTGGTCCCACAGACTCATGTTTAGGTTAGAAGCAGGGTAGAATAGATTACTTTTTTGCTATTTATTGCATTTTGAGTCATGCACTTACTTACTTAAAGAGCCTTATTAACTGTTGATTTTTTTTCCCTCCCATAAAATCAGAAGTATGTTGGTGAGCTTTTAAAGATTTGTGGATAAGTACTGTACTGTAATTTCTTGGCTGGATGTGCTTGACCAGTATTATTATAAGGTGTTGCTAGTGTTGAGCACTATTTTTATTGCATGTAGTTTGTCAAAGTAAAGGCTTAACCTTTCCACAAGATAAAGTGCTAATGGTTTCCAGGTTTATGTAAGTGTTTGTGCCCTGTAAGTTTTAAGTCCTTGAACAGGGTAATGTAAGAGACAACTAGATCTACTGCATCCTGTTCTAATTCAACAACTGCTTTCTGAGCAAGGTGACAGCATGGTTTGAAGTTGCCATGGATTGATTTACAGGTTTAGCATTTTCCTCTTTGTGTCTAATTTGTTGGCTGTTTCATGAGCTGAAAAAATAATGTCTTTGTTTGCTTGCCACCCTCCAGCCAAAGCAAAAATAAACAAAATTTTGGATATGAATGTGGTTAGAAAATGTGCAAGTGATGTCATGTGACCTCCAGGGATCTCAGCAATGTCACATGACTCCCAGCAGATCTCTCCAGTTTGATCCAGTTTCCTTGTCTCATTCTTCGACCAGTTCTTTTGTCCCTGTGAAATGGTGATATATAAACCTTTCTTTAATTTGCGTTCACTGATGCTTCTAAATTCACTACACTACTTTTTGGATACTTTGTTGTCCTTTTAGGCTAAACTACTGTCACCTAGCGCTGCATGTTTATGATATGGATAAAAACAGCACTGTCGCTGGGAACAATGTTTCTGAACAAATTTAAACCTTAGGTGTTCAAGGCATTACCGGTAATCGGGTTATATACAGTTAAAAACATAAAATGATTCTGGAATGCATTAAACTGTTAATGAGGTTTTCATAATGTTGGAAACTGACACTAACTTCTCTTCTGTAAAGCATATTCTGTGTTTACTATTATAAGATAACAGTCTCTCCTGATAAAAGACCCCTATTGCTGACCTTGTCCTTTTATCACTCTTTTAGCCCCCTTCCTCTGTTAGTTTTCCTGGACACATACATCCCTTTCTCACCACCTTTCTGCTTTCTCTGGGTCCTGTCATGACCACATGAAGGCCTCCTCAAATGGTCAGCAGCGAGAACCATGCAGGACTCAATGGGGGGAGGTGCTGAGCAGACAGTTTCATCCTAGGAAAAATCTGCCTCTCAAATTTCCAGTCCTGGAGATGAGTTATGAATAAATATCCCTCAGCATGGGTTATGAAATCTGTTTACACAAAGTTTTCCCAACATAGGTTTTTCCTGATAACTCTAAACTTTTTGCTAAGTAATCCCTTTTTTTTCTCCTTGTTTCTTCAGGTGTCTATACCTAACACCAGTTGTGCCTGTATGAGAGCAGCTTTGGAGTATCTCTACTGTGGTGTTTTGACACCATGTTCTGAACTTGAGCCAATGGACCTTATAATACTAGCCAACCGCCTCTGTCTTCCCCGCCTTGTAGCGCTAACAGGTAGGTTTGGTAATGGCTCTGTGTTTATCTAAAAGCAGACAGCGAACATTGCAAAAATACAGTATAATTTTGTGGTTAATGGGGCTAGGGAGGCAAAAAGAAACTAAAATCTTGCTTCATTCACAATTATTTAACTCTTTTTCAAAACCTAGTGATCATAGGCTGCTACCTTTATATAGTCCGAACTAAAATGGTACCTCATAGTGAACCTCAGGTGAATTATTTGGGGCACTCTGCATATTCTAGACAGCAACTCTCTCTCATACAGATTTCCATTGTTCACCATCATGGAGTTACTTCATCGCTGAGCTTGTTGCTGTGCATTCCGGGATTATTTACGCAAAATGTTGGTTAATATTAGAGATTGCAATTCAACTTATCAAAGTAGTCAGGCATGGGGGTAGCCAACAATTTTGAAAGAGTAAAACAGAGATAAATATCTATTTACTTATTAATGCATATTGCGTTGTGAGATGTTGCATAAAACACGATACCTACATCTGTATACGTGCTGAATGGCACAATTTTGTTTTTGTTATCAGTGAAGTATGAAATTTATTTGTCACTTCAGGTACTTTTGTTGTTATGGAATATCTTGCTCAATGTTACCCATTAAACCTAATGGCTGAAATATTAACACTTGTTTTATGGTGTTTTGTTATGGTCTATAGAACAACTTGCAGTTGAGGAGCTGTTGCAGCTGTCTGTTAAAGGGATGGACATCGATGGACATGTGCTAGCCTATCTGGAGATGGCTCAGGTAAGCAAACAGAGCTATTAATATTGCAATGCAAATGCAAAGCACCCTCAAGCCAAGTAGTGAAGTGGCTCTATAACAAATGGAACACATTACAGTCATTCATTCATTGCCTGATTCATTTTGTTCAAAGGAAATACAGACATTGCTTTTCAAATGAGCCTCATTGAGAGAAATCACTCTTTGATGCTGTGTGCCAACTCTGTTTTTTTCTGCTGTAGTTCCACAATGCCAAACAGCTCTCTGCCTGGTGTCTGCATCAGATCTGCACCAACTATAATAGTGTCTGTCGCAAATTCCCTAAAGATATGAAGACCATGTCTGCTGGTAAGAATGTATTTTGATAGTCCTGGTAATCTAGGTAAGGGTGCACTTTAGCCTGGTGTACCTTTTAAAGATATGTTTTGTTGACAGTTCTTTTCAGTTTTTTACTTTTTCTTTGACTTTTTAATGTTTTCATTCATCTTCTCATTTGTCTAGAAAACCAGAAACATTTTGAGAAGCATCGCTGGCCGCCAGTCTGGTTCCTGAAGGAGGAAGACCGCTATCTCCGCTCTCAAAAAGAGCGAGAGCGTGAAGAAGAAATCCTACGCAAGCAACACACTAAACGGGGATGGTGCTTCTGGAGACATCCGTCCTCTTCAGCACCCCATATTTCTTGAAGGCTCAACTTCACCTGTCCACCTCTCATCCATCTCTGTCCTAAGGCATGTAGCTGAGCCTAGGGGAACCCTATTTGTATGTCTGGGTGTGTCCATCCTGGCTGCTCAGGAAATTTGTCTGGGGCCTCTTTGCCTCCAAATCTTCCCTCTCCAAGCTGGGCCTTAGTGGGCTACCTACCACAAGAGCTCAAAGCATGTGTGTCTTTAAATGGGAGAAATCTTGAAGAACATTTAGAATCTTTATCACACTTGATGTTACATGTTTGACTGTGTGAATGCAACAGGTGTGCGGTCTCACCACAGCACCATGTAGGAAATGCAATCTTTGCAATGACCTTTTTGTCTGCTAAGACTGTTATTATACGAGACCACATACACATTTACACCAGCACCCTGTCTGAGCGCTGGCGCCCGGGCCCACGGATGCTGCATGGTGCTGCAGTGTGGAGCTTTTTCTGTTTCTTGGAAAACCTTCATGTTCAATGCATACAAGCTGAATCCTAGCTTTGAATACAACTAGCAATTAAATGGCGGCAGGGATATATAAATTTGTAATATAAAAGGGGTTATATGCACCCCTTTATCAAACGTATGTCTGCTTACAATCTCACAAAAGAAACCTAATTTGGGATTTTTTATTGGCACATATTGGCTTTGCATACCAATTGTCACCTACTGAGGAACTGTTGTTGTACTGTTTCTAACACTTGTTAATATGGTAGTTCAGGGGCAGGAACAGAAGGGTATAGTCTGGGTCTGTCTCTCATAAAGGCTCTAACAAAACAGACAACTCATTCAGACACAAACGCCTTACCAAAATCCACTGAAAGAAGACAAGACTTGACAGCAAGTGAACTATAAAATTAGGGCTATTCATACCACTGCCATGAGAGAAATAGCAATTAGCACAGCTATATGACATTCTCTTTGATGGAGTTTATTATTTTCTGTTATGACCACTAGCAAGCTACTCGACTTGCTTGCCTTTCATCTCCACCACTGGGTAGCACCCATGCCTTCTGAGTTTACCAT
This sequence comes from Botia almorhae, assembly GCA_036877575.1. Lineage (NCBI taxonomy): Eukaryota > Metazoa > Chordata > Actinopteri > Cypriniformes > Botiidae > Botia > Botia almorhae. The sequence goes on from JAZGTJ010000173.1 coordinate 19,452, forward strand.
TCTTTAGAAAGTATTAACTACTAATTTGTTTGTAAATCATAAATCTTTGTATTTAGGAATCCAAGCATGTTTGTAGCACTAGTTTAGTTCTAAAAACTTGGCTATTGGCAAAATATGTCTGATAACCCAAAAATATAGATTTTTTTATTCCTTAAAGGTAATAACAAAACGGTTCCCCTCAGTTATTCCTCTGTTCTTCTACCTCTGCAGTAAACCAGATAGAGGGAGAAAGTATCTATCCATTTCCTGTAGTGTTTAAAATATTGATGTTGCATTGATCAATGTAATGCTTCACAGATAAAATCACTGCATTTTACACATGCAGACAAAATTGTTGCTCAGGATTAGCCTGCTAAATGTCACAACATTCAGCCATTCATTCTCACCTCTCTATACAAGTTTACCTGTTTGACAATCTTAATAATGAAATAGCCCAACATAAGCTGTAAATTGGAAGTGCATCTTTCTTTTTTATTCTTTTGATTAAAAAGCTTTATAAATGTCAATTTCAAGCTGTGTACTTAGTCGAAACAAATTTTGTGGTTAAACTGGCGCTGATATGGTAATGTACCCATTCCTGTGGTTTGGTGACACAGTTTGGTTCCACCTGTTAGATGTGCATGTGTTTTGAAGCAGTGTTAGAATCAGCATTGAATCTTCTAGAGTCTGCCTGAATTGCCTTCCATCTAAGTATGTGAGTGCCTACGACCATGTTACACGTTCCCTTCTTCATTAAGAGGCTCATTCTTCAAGTATTTTATGGTGAAGCATGTTTGTTTTGCCTGTTCTGTGCCTTTTAACAAGAGTGTTATTAATAGCTACGTTGAAGGTGAATAAGAACTTGTGAGACAGTGAAGTTTTTCACAGCAACTTTCTCTATTTCTGGCTTTCTGATTTCACTTTCTCAACACTGCACCCTGCTTTTCTCACCAGATGAGCTGAAATCATCAACAGCTACAAAAATAGACACGTGAGAGCCTGTATGCCCTGAGCGGCCGGTCTGCATGCAAAATAACAGAGAAATTAAAAACCGAGGGATTCTGAGAGCAGCTCTTTTCAGTCTGTACGCTCTCACCTGACATTCACCAGTCTCCGATGAAATTCCCTAAAGGGGAATTTTACTTGTATATGTTAATTCTATTAATGCCTTTTATATGCGAGCCACTTCTACAGTATTTATAGGAACAGACAAATAAATGTGTTCAGAAGCACTTAAAGACACTACACCCAAGGCTCTTAATTAGTAAAAATGTACAAATTTACTGTTTATTTGCAGACTGTCTCTGCAAAGAATTAAACTTAATTGCAGATTTCCTGTCCTGGTTTGCTGCTGTCTGCCCCTTCGACTCCCCCAAACATTAACCGACTCCAGACGAGCACTTAGAGAACACAATAAACATTGGTATACTTACTGTGAGGGAAAGCCTTGTTGCTGTGATGATTTGGGCTTGTTAGCATTGTTTCTTTTTTTGTGTGCTTTTGCACCTTTGTGTCACATTTGGTCTGTCTTGGATGTGCATGGCAGTGACTGTTTCTAAACTATGGCTTTTTAAAAGAGGTTACATTTTGTAGCATTTCCATTTTCATGGTGCTTCTGATGGCCCTGTATATTCTGTGCTTGCGTGAAAAAAAACTTCTATACTTTCTATAAGACTTGATTTTTGATCTGATGAATTACGCCACAGTCTTTGTAGCCTGTGCTTTAAATCAACTATGCCTACATTAATTCTTGATTCTGAGGACATGTGTTGTATGTCATTTAAAAGTATTTAGAAGGTTTAGTTGACTTATTAACAGTATTGAGCGGTGCCATGAGTGAGTGTTATGGAGAGAAATAGGCTTAGGCACTCTAAGTTGGCTCTAACGACTGTTAACAGTATAATTGTTTGCCAGATATGCACTTAAGCTTCAAATTAAATTCCAAGTCCTCTGTGAATTTCTTTCAAAAAATTTTTTTACAAAAATCATTCAGAATGACAGATTGTAAAGTATTTATCAGTGCACGTTTACAGGTAAAATGTGCATGGGAATGGTCTAAGTGCTAGCTTGAGAGTAAGCATGTAGTTACGAACAATGGTAGCCTTTCTTTATTAAACAATCATCATGCATTTTCAACTTATTAAAAAACATTATAAACCCTCATTCAACCACAGATATAGGGTGAAAGTGATCCAGTCAGAATCCATTAGTGGAATCATGTGACAACATTATTAGTGACACTTGTTATTGTTCTAGGTTTGATTATTTACTGTATGTGGTATGTACAGTGCAGCATAGAAACACTTTGTTTAGAGAAGTGAGAGAAGTTAAGAGTGGTTGTCTATTCTTGTGTTACCTGTGCCTTCAATTAAAACAAAGTTCTTCTGTAATCAAAGTTCTTCTGTAAGAGGGGCCACTTTAGTTTCGGTCAAGGTTTTTATAGTGTGCATACATTTACTCACACGCACTCTACCATACACACAATAATTATACTTAGCTGACAGCCAGCAGACCACTGTTTTACTCATTCTGTATGCCTGTGGCCAGCAAGCTGTTTTTAAGTGGTGTGATATATTGTTTAATGATTTTTCCCCGTGTTTCATTTTTTTCCTCAAAAACTATTTCTCTCTGTGTGTAAAGTTGTAAAGCTGAGTGGAAACTATTCATCTTATGCGCCGTGGTCATACTGGTTTAGCAAAGAGCTGTGTAAACGTTCACATTCAGATAGGGTCAGAGGCACACTTGCGCCCTCTACCGTCACGTGATTGCTAAACTTCACAAAGCTGTTAAAGGTAAAGTCTGTAATTTTAGCACCACTATCTTCACCAAATGAAGTTGAATTAAATTATGTTTCAGACAGGTTCCCCCAAACCACTCCCTTAAACAGTTAAACAGTTATTGTGGTGATTGTTTTTTGTTTTGTTAATTTCTTACCATTTCTATTAACTGGAAGGGTTAACCACAACATACTGTTTCTAAATGTAAGTACAGCCTCAAAAGTAAGTAGACCACTGTAAGGTTCTCTGTTTGATCTGGGAGGTTTTCCAGCATTTCATTGTCTATTGCATTTTTAAATCCACCTTCATCCACATTAAACAAAAAAGGCCATGTTGCTTCTCTAAAAAGAAAACTGATCTGTCAATTATACTAAAGCACTTATTTCCCCTGGAAGACAATGTGGTAGATGTTCTGTCTAAGTCGTCATTGCCAGTTTTGTCCTCTTGATGTAAAGGTGGTGTCACTGACTACCCGTTAGATTGACCCGACCCTTGACCTCTCTTCCTTTTTTAGATCTGTGATTATTTAAAGCTGTTTTGCACTTTGTGTTTTCTAACTTATTAGTTTGAAGAATTATTGTTTATGTTCTAAACCGAAAAGGTTACTGTTCAGCAATTATTGTTCTTGCTCCAAACCAGAAGCACACACACCATAAACACTATTAAGGGCTTTTAAAAAACTAAATCTGAATGTTTTTGCTGCTGTTGCAAAAAAAAGGAAATAGGAAAACGTTTTATTAAATCCTTTGTAATATTTTTGAAAAACTGATTTGTACAAAATGGAGTTAGGGTTATGTGTTTCAGTATTTGAATGTTGCTTGGATCTTAATAAAACTAAACCAAACTCTTTGAACGCACTTTTTGTTTACGTGGTCAATTTGATTTATCGCTTGATTAAAAAACTAAAATAGCAAAATTCACATTTCAATTCACATTTAAAAGTGAAATATTTACTTTGTACTGTAAAAATTCTCAGGACATTTACACAAACGGTAAACATACAGAATGTTTTAAAAATGGTCAAGTCCTTTTTGAATCAAGGTAATAATACATTGTTTGTTTATACATTAAATATTTTTCCATACACAGGTCTTGGTTATGTTTCTGATGTGGAACATTCAGTACTGTTAACTGTCCTGCAGAGGGAGGCATAGACAATTGTATTTAGCGCTTGCTATTCCTTGAGAAATATTTTTGCCCTTAAAGCATTTTTAATGTTGCAAATGCTTTAAAGGAAAATCATGGTGTCTTTGTACACTTTAAATTCATTTTGCAACAAGGGGGACATTTTAACATCACACACACAAAAACACACTGTAAACATAAAAAGCATCAGTTTTACTGTACAGTATGAATAGGATATAATAGAAAAGTATTATTATTGTGATCCGTGTGTATAGATGGTTGGCTAACAGACCAGACTTTCTCTGTGTGTGTTTGGGTGAAACACGGATTGCAGCCCCAGCGTTTTTTTATATTATATCTATGACTGATGTGTGTGGTGCTGTCAGGAGGCAAAATCAAGTTTAACAAAATAAATTCATAAATAAAAATCCCAGCAACATCTGAGCACAATGAAGCATACTTACTTCAATAACGTTATTACTGCAGTAATTATAAAACCCCAAGGAAGTTACCTTGAAAACCTTAAAAATTCCTCTATAAGACTGCTTAGTCTGCATGGGTCAACTGAGGTTAAAACATTTTATTGTTCTTAGGGCTGATGTTATGATGGGGTGTTTTTTTGTCTGGAATGGAATGCCTCAGAATTATTCCCCAATAAATGTGTTGCCCCAAATCCAAAACCATTACTGAAATCACAAAAGCAAAGTTACAGACATTCCTGACAAGAGTTACATGCCTAGACTTACTAAAGGAGGGGGTATAGCTCTCTCAACTCATAATAAATTCCTCTACATTAGTAAGCTCTTTATGCATCTGTTCCTGTAGCTTGTAGAGAAATGTAACAATGCATTAACTTACAATGGTAATAATGGAATAGTACTTCTGAAAACGAAAGACTCAGATTGATAATAGTCGTCTAGACTTAATGTTTCTTTGCATGCAATCTGACAAATGAACTGTTTCTGAGAAAGTTGCTGAACTGCACAGGGTAAATTAACTAGTAGAGACAAGAAATTGTAATAAAGTTCAGAAACAATAGATCAAGTAGATGCAAGTAATCATGTGGAACAAATATGTGTACACGCTGTTTAATATGAATGCAACTGAGCTCTGCCTTTATAGAGACTATAAAAGTTGTTACAAACCTACCAACTTATATCAGTTGCAATAACCTTTAGCTATTTTTAAAATATTCTCTAAATCTACATTTTGGTGTCAGTCACAGGTAAAAGAATTAGTTTTGTATTGTGTTTCATCAAAAATGTAATCTTATATTATGTACAAACATTTGTTCTAAATTTACATGTGGTTTTAATTCCTTTCAATGCATATTTAGAGAAAAGATAGCTTATCCACTTTTAATTGCCAGGACTTACTGTACCCTAAAGTTAAGTCTGACAGATCAAGCTTAAACCCTAAATTAATGCAGTCATTTCAAACTAAATTACAGTAAGAACTGTTCTGTTGAGGTCTCTCTGCCCTTCTTTGTGCTGGTGATGTCTTATGTAATTAGGCTTACACTGGAGCCTGTGCTGGTTTATAGTCCTTTGAAGTTTCTTTGTTAATTGGTCTCTCTTGATTGCCTTCCCCGGTGTTCCTTGTCTGTCTTGCTGTCCTAATTAGTTTCCCTTTAAATATTCCTGTGTTTTGTGCATTGGTTGTTGGCCGTTGTTTTCTGTAGCTGCTTAAAAGTACTGTTTTCTGTTACCTGTAGTGGTGAGAAGAGCAAGACTTTATAAAACTCTGTGGTTCCGATTCAGCAGGTATGCCATCTTTTGAAACACTTGGGAAAAGCGCCAAAGCTTCATTTAGCCACACTTCGGAGCAGTGAAGAAAGTGACCCCTAATTATATTAGAATTTACTTAAGATAAACTACATTCACAGACAAATACACTGTATCAGAAATCTGAGTTGAAAGGTTGCAAAAAAAGTTGGATTTAAAGGGACAGAGAGAAGCAAGGATAACAAAAGAAAGAGTAATGACGTTACAGGGCAGAGGTCAAGCGATACGCCTGGACTCAAGGCATATATCTTTGGTGCGTTGAACTTTGACCTCTTTTTCAGGTGTAAACACACTAAGGTATGACTGTGCATGGACTGCATCTGTTCAAAATATAACACCATAACACCAAATATAACACCATGACAAATATGTCATTTCTTTCTGCAATCCACTTTTTAAGACTTTGTATTTATGCTATGAGGCTAAGCATACAGTAGTCTACAGAGGCCAGGGTAAGGAACACATACTGACTTGTATATTACTGTGAGCTTCAACAGACAACACAGTCAACAGCATGATGTCTTCCATCTTGTGTTCACCCTGTTTGAAACACAATAAAGCTACCAGATGCATGCATATTTAAAATGGGATGTTAAAGATAATGAAACGCTGTTTATTTTAAAAGGATAAAGGAAATACCAAGCATTCTGTCAAGTCAAGAACAACAGAATAACAGTGCGTCAGCGAGGAAGAGTCGACAGGAGGCAGGAAGCTGCTGTGTTCATGAAGAAATTCTGACATTTTGGCCCCGTTCCCTATGCCATAAACTCTAACACATGCCTCCAAAGAGCATGTTTTAGGGGGCACCAGCGGTTTAAGCTGCAATCGGCCCCCTAGTGCACACCCATCTTCACAGAGTTGCTCCCACAAAATAGAATTATAGGGAGGCATATCTCTACAACCTGAACTAATTAACTATAAAGACATATGATATAATATTTAAAGGGGCAGACACAGAAAGAAGGCTTGAGTTCTCATGCATGTGTCTATGTGTGGGGGTGTGCGTGAGGGGGTAATTTCAAATTCTGTCATTTAAGAAGAGTGATGGAGCTGAGTAGGAAGATGAAACTTTAATTTTCTGAGGGTATTTTAACTTGGGTTTAAGCATTTAGTCTGTATAATACTAATATTAAACTGGATACAAAAGACAAATAATAAAAGAAAATAATACACTTCATCAGATACCATGAAAAACATCAAACATCCTGAAGGATAATAGTAGTTTAACAAAAAGGCAAGAGGAAAGTTCCCAGCATGCATATTTCACACTAATGATCCTTAAAATGTGTGTTGTGGGTGTGGAACAGAGAGAGAGGCAGAGAGCAAGAAAATTAGTCAGCTTTATATTGAGCATTGCTTTATTAACAGCAACAAAGCCAATTTAAACGACTACATCAACTTCAGTTCCCATGAAATCGGCCCTGCTGGGGCAAGGGTCCCTCCAGAGATCAATGCACTGTAAATGGCTTCTCAGCTTGCTGCCGTCCGCTCCAAAGACTGCTCACATAAAGCCTGTACAGAAAGAGACTAGCAGCTAAATATCTTATAAATGCAGGACTTGGGTACTAGGAAAAACACAATGTATTAAAACATTAGACTTTAAATTAAAATAAGTAATAAACAGTAATAAATAAAATGGCTTGAGTAAAACGTGTGAAGCTGCAGCCAGGACAAAAGGGCATGTGCAGACCATGATCGATTTCAGCATTAATGTCACAAAACCTATTTTTAATGCGTCGCCGCGCAAAAAATATAATTTTAAAACTAGATTAAATTATGTTCCCCGTTTTATTATAACGGTACATGGCGCCGAACGTAATGCGTGTTGCCAAAAATCAAGAAAAACTGAAACTGTGCAACAGTGGTGTTTTTTAGAGCAGGAGGTGGAGCTTTTTTGGATAGATCCCCCTTCGCTAAGTTTTCCCAGCAGGACCGATGCAGTTGAAACATCACCAGTGTGCGGCTCTGCGTCTCCACCTTCCCATTAGCCTTTGACTACAAGTTAAAAATTGCATTTAAAAACACACATCACTGAATGCAACTTTGGACAAATAACTCACTTTAACTTGGGATACAGAGTGTGATTTTAAGTGAACTGTTTTTGGAGTACATCGAATAACTCCAGTATCAGGATGCAGGCGATTAACTTGGACACGTACAGCCTGTCTCTTCTGACCGCTAAAGAAGACATCCTGAGTCCCCGAGCATCCACCAACTGGTACAGTAACTATTACATACCGTCTGTGTGTTAAAAGCGAAGTGCCTGCCAACACTGCATTTTGCATCATAAACGCGCACAGCATTTTTGTTATGATATAGGCAAAAGGCTATCTAGATAGGCAGTTTACAAAGTTCTGATACACAGCCAAATACCGCGCACTGCTGTTTGTTCTAATCCAACTGGAAAGGGGTTGTTGCGCAATTGTTTTTAATGCTGTCAGACACAATCATTTTGCAAATGCTTTTGGGTTTAGTACGTTTTGTACTCTGTAAATTTAAATACTCGGAATCCAGAACCTCAAGACTCGATTATTACTGAATTAACTAGTGTTACCGCTCTTGTTTATTGGGTACTTTATCATTTGTGGGGATATGTTCCATTTCTAAAGATTTGATCCAACTCTATGAGCATATACACTGGTGTATGTTCTGTGGAAGTGATGTTATGTTTTTCCCATTGTCATTTCTTCTTTGTGTTTGCCTGTATGCAAATCTGCCCAACTGTGAGTTCACCCTTAGCTAGTGTAAAACAAAAAATAAAATAAATAATATAAAGCCATTTGGCACAAATGTTCTATAAAAGTTGAAACATTTATTGGCTTATGAATTTTTAATGGATTTTCCAGATTCTCCATTTTGTGTGCTTACGTGTGGATTATTTTGGGATAAATGATGTAACAAAACCAACAGTCTTACAGTGCCCTTTTTTTTATGATTTTCTACCATGATGTCATGTATTTAAATTGTGACTCAGTTTCAGGTTTATGTGGAGTGCAGTATGTTGCATGGTGGTTAGCACTTGATTAGAGACACCTTCTTTGTAACTGAATAGGCTACATATGGCTGCATCATTCATTTAGAAAAGTTAATAAGCTGTAATCACTCACTACTCACTTGACTATGATGTCATGCTTGGTAGGCTTCTAATGTACAGTGCATGTTGCAAAGGTCACAGTACTAACAGGCATTAATAATTCCATGGCTATTAAGGTAGTGAATCACTTTGAGATGTGTTCCTCTGTAAAGATAGTTTGGGAGGAATGTTTACAATTTATCACACCAATGAACACAATAAGGCAGAACACAAATTGGATTTCAGTTTAGATTTTGTAATCAAGATCTAGTATTTTAACCCAGTACTGGAGAATGTCATTGCACTATAATAATCTGACAGGATTGAAGTCCTGCAGTGTTGTTTTTGTCTGTCAGATCTCAGCAAACTCACACTGGTTATATCAGCGGTGTCATTGTCTCCGCTGCATTTCAGCAGGCACAGGCGAATTCCTGCAAACGCCCCGTCAGGCAGCCTGAAGCATCCAGGCAGAACCCATTCTGTTTTTCCACATGCTTAATCACCGTGGAAACATGCTCAGAAACAGTTGCTGGCACTTTAGGCTTGGTGCTGTTGGCTGACAACTAAAATTGTTATGGTGCAGGTTTATCATCTGTGTATTTCACAATTACCGTCTCATGTCATGTCAATAGAAAAATGACCCATTAGCAGATGCTAATCTGTAGCAAAAAGAGGAAACAGTTACTTCCAATATCTTTGTTGTTTTGTGCTCTGAAGAGATGGTATCATTGACTTTAGAAGTGCATTATTGAGAGAATGGAATTAGAAATAATCATAATGTCAAACTTAATATCTTGACTAATTAAAAGGGCTTTTGGTTATTAAGGTTAGCATAATGTTCCATTGTTGATATTCTCGTGTCATCTTCCAGCATTGCAGGACTGCTGTGTGGTCGTATTACTTGCTTATACTGTAAATCTGCTCAATGGGAAAAATCCAGTTTTCTTGATTAACACTTTTCCACTCATGAAATGCAGCCAAACTAACTTTAGCCTTGGTCTGGCTGAAGGTTCCTGTTGGAGAGTTGCATTTCTCACTAAAGCGCTCAGTATCAGGCAAACACTGGGTTAAATCAGAAAAAATATTATTATCACTTTATCAGTCTTAGGAGATATACTCAGAATTAATCTCTGGCAGTCTGTTTTTTATGTGCCACTCAGCAGTTCTTCAGAAGTAGATGTTGGCAAATGGTCCTTATTTCCTCATAGCATTTAGCAGCTGTACTGTTTGCTGTATGGGCATGTAGAGGGGCAAGGCTCACTCATAAATCTAAAATCAGTGTGTTTAAAGCTAATACAATAGACATTACTTGATCTTGATTTCGTGCAACACATTTTTGTTGTTGTTGCAGTAATTTGTGAAGTGCCCTTCCTTCAGTATGACATTATTAGATAAATTGACAGTGCAATTATCTGTTTTTGGTTGTAACATGTTGTTCTCATATTTTTGTGCCTTAGGCAGGCTGCAAAGACAACTCCCATGGGATATGACTGAACTGGAATTGATAGAAAACTGTAAAGGCTTGGCAGAATTTTTTGGAATGAGGTCTGTAGGAGGTTATGATCAAAAGCCAAATTTGTGATATTTGACTCTTGAAAGTGGTTTTACCATCCATTAGACAAAGAGGGATTCAGGAACTTTAAAAACAAGTTGCAAATCATGCAAACATTTTTAAGGTTTCTATGGTAACAAAGACAAAGTTGTGCTTTGAGGAACTCACCTGAAACTAATGAAGCAACAGTGCTCAGGTTGGTCAGATCTTCGTGCTGTTGGAGCACAGGTTTATGCATGATTTAACAGCCTCAAGGTGCAGTCTTCCCCTGTTACCACTTATATATTTGTTTTATTGACATAAAACATCTGCTCCATCGGAAGTTATCATCAGTACTTTACAAAACGTCATTCAGGTTTAACAGTTCATCACAGGCAAAAACAAAACATTACATTTAACCCTAATACAGACACTACCATACATACATACGTTTTACATACGATTTAGCTTCTTGTGAAGAACAAGTTTTCACCCAACCCTGTTATAATTTATCATAGTTGTCTCTTCCTTTGTGGTTCATTTAACTTGGTTCAAGTTTTCTGTCATGGTTTAGTTATCTTATTATAAATTACCATGGTCACTCGCTGCAGGATATGTCAACTTTGTGGTAAATACATACATTTTAATCTTACCTTTCTTTAGTTAAAGTCACAATGAAATTGGCTAAATTTAGTTTACGTCTTGACTTAAGATGCTGAAAAGGAAAATTAAGTCATTTGTTGTTCATTCTGTTATGTAGCACATTTTTAAGTATGCATACCACCTGAGATACACTACACTAATTGTTAATATTCACAGGTTAAACTGATATGAACAACATATGAATTATTTTTTTTACATGCTAATATATTTAACCTGACTTAATTTTCTTTACAGGCAAACGTTATGCTTGATAAAAGCAAATTGTATGAATAACAAATGACATGACTTTCATGTGTGTTTATTACTTATAATCTAAATAATATATTCATAATCTGAAAACATGCATTTCAATCAGACCCATGGAGTTCTCCTGGGTCACAGACATGAATTCTCCTCTGAGGCAGAAGATTGTTGGCAGAGAACTTACCAATTATTGTACATTACACCGGTGTAATGCAAAGATACTGTGTGAGCAACAGAATATACAGTGTGAATCAATGTTTGCCATATTGCTTTGTTCACCACTATTACAACATTCCAGACAGCAATGTCAACAACAAAATGCTCATAGTCTGTGGAGGTGCAGTGCAGCTCATCTGACTTAAAAATGGAAGGTCTTCAGATTGAGAAAACAAATGGATATGGAAGGTCTTCAGAGTCTGAGTAAATGTTTTCACGCTCAAGTCAGTCGCTCAAGTCACCATATGGACCATTAATGTAACCTCACATGGAGAGAAGCTCTGTTGTTTCTTGGAAAATGTTTGGCTCTTGTGTAGGTGGATTTTCTCTCTGGTTCCTCCATATACTGTTGGACCCAATGGGAATATAAATGGAAAATGTCAAGAGTTCCTTGAAGTTGCGAGGCTGGGTCACAAGCCTCAAACAATGCTGTTTGTTGTGTGCTGGGTTGTAGTCCCACACAGATGGCTTGTGCTTGCTGACAGAGCTATGAAGCATTATCTTGTACAGAAACAGTAATGCCTTAACATTTATTGCATTTGAAATGCAGGATCATCTTAGAAATCTCCAAACAGGTTTTTATATTCAAAGCTCTTCAGTTCTTCCAGAGAGATTTTTTGGTTAAGTTTTATACTTTTAACTTTAAAGGCAAACAACAAAACTATGTGCAAGTCTTTCCATATTAAAGTTTTGTGCTTGGCAAAAGTTTTGGCAAAGGACCTTGGTGCATATTTCCTTTATTCATTTTGGTAGTCCTGTAGTCTTGGCCAATCTTGTGTAGTTGAACATTTTTCCATTGCTTTTCCTATATCATAAGGATGTCAAATGAGTTTTGCTTTGATCATAGAGAAACGTTCCATGTTTGTCTAAGAGCACTACATCATTTCAAACATTTATAGTGTTCGCACATTCCAATCCTATCTTAGTCCAATAAAAGGCCTTCAAAAAACTTTAAAGCTGTCAAAGTACCATTTGCCATAGACATAGCGCTTATGTTCTATTATGGAAACATTTACATTTTTCAGTAATGCAAGATTCAGGATATACACACAATTCCCCTTCAAGGTGGTGAATGACATGATGCAGTTAAGGGTGGTTGAAAGGCAGTCTTTATTATGCCTCCCTAAATGGCTTTCAGTAGCTTTGTACCTAAGGAGGTCTGATTGTTTGCCCCTTAAAACTAGCATGTGTTGAACTGCTTTTAACAACTGAGCCAATAATATTCTTGCTCAACATATTGTAAGAGGACCTCATGCTGCTTGTAGGTTTCCTCACCACCAAGCCAAATGGAAAAAAGGAGCTCATCTGCATCAAAGAAACACCCAATGTATAATTCCTTAATGCAAGTTTAAATACTTACTTTTAATATTGTTTGTGTTACAAAATGAAGACCTCCCATTTAAAGTATCTTGACATTGAAAGAGCATAAACATGCCTATGTGTTGTCAGGGGCCATGTAAGGTTAAAATGATAAAGCTTGTGGTGTTGTGGGTTTATACAGCAAGATTATGGCTCTGGCTAAGGCCTTTAATTACCTCAAATTGGAAACTTGTAGAGGGGAGAATAAATTAACAAACAGCCTGCATACCTAAACCCTCCCACAGAACCAGAAAGGTTCTTACTAGCTGTAGACTCAGTAAGCTGATGTTATCATGTCCCTCACCTCACATAACCTCAAAGAATATGAGCTTTTGTCAGTTTGTTTGATAATTTAGGATTATTCTATGGTGTGTGGTTGTTTTGGGAATTTGATCACAAGTTACTGTGAGTCTTAGATCTAGGATCACACTTTTGCAGGAATTAGCCTTTACAAAATGGTACATTTCCAAATAGCTAAGTAGATGAGTCAGTCGTCTGTGGTTTGAGGGGTTTGTCAGATGGATTCAGAACTTGAGACCATTTATTTAAAGCTATTCCTGTCTACATCAAATGTAGAGTTGTTGTAAAAATGGGTTTTATCAACAGCTACTGTGTACATCAGTAACCCAGGCCTGCTTGATTGCCATTTCTTTGTTTTGCATTGTTCTGACTCAGCCTGATTATTCTTTGTAAAGTTGCCAGTCGAACTGTGAACTAACTGCCTGTGAGGAATGCTTTGTTTTTTCTATGAGGTCTAAAGAGTGTTATGATCCTAATCTGATTATGAGGCCATGAGAGCTGTCCTGAAAATGTCATGCAATGCAAATTTACTCCCAAATGATCACCTTTACATAGTTTTTACTCCTTTTTATTTCATAGTTCATACTCCTAGGAGTTCATACTCCTTGTGTGAACAACCTTCATGAAGAAAACATTTGCACAGGTAGGGTTTGTACCTCTTCAGACCTAGAACAGCCTTGGCTCACCAGATATTGTTTATTACTGTTTGTGTGTCATTACATTCAGGTATGTTGACAAGCAAACAACATACAATGTAACAAAGTAAAATACTCATGAGTAGTCAATAACAGCTGTGGATTAGAAGTTCTCATCTCTTTATAAATCACTATATATAACTTCACTGTAATTGTCGGAGAAAAGAGTTTGTCGTAATCGAGCGTTACATATAATTATAGTAGTTTTTGTCATTATGTAAATCACTTTAGTCATCGGATTGTTATCAAATTCTGACTGTTAAGTAATTTTACTCATAGCTGCCCTTCAATAAATACATCCATAGTTTAGAGGCTGGCAGTTAATTTCCTTTAAAGGGTAATAGCATTGATGGATAATTAATGAAAGACTGGAAGTCAGTTCCTGCCGTTCCGATAAGACATACGTTTTATAGCTGTAATGCCTTATAAAAAAATACATTGTGAGCCTCCTGCATTGAGATACACAAAATGTTATTCACAAAAGTTCCTTCCTCACTTTTAAATACAACAGAATGTGTATTTGTGTGAGGATTACCCAGCTGGTCTTTAGTAGACATCTAACATATTAGGTTGCTGATTAAAGACTGCTGGTGTATCCATGTGTAGGACGAGGTTAGAGAGTGGGTTTATGTTACACAATGTAGGTGCCTGACTAATTGCAGCTTTAATCATTGCCAAAACAGTACACTTACTGTTTCTATTTGCAAGTTAGTTCAGACTATATAATGCTAATTGGAACCACAAACTTGGACACACCTGTTGAATGGTTTGTGTGTTTCAGTGTTGTACACAAACAATCATGTTTTTGCAGATCGGTTTAGTTTTGTAGTCACATTTTATTACTTTTGTTTAATTGCAGAGCTCTTAGATTAGTCCATGGTTAAACGGCAGACCACAATAGCCTGTAAATTCTTTGGACCTGCAGTATATGTTGTTACTTTCCACCTAACAGCCCATTAAATTAGTCCTACAGAATGACCAATTTTCCTAAATACATTAACTGTTTTAAATTATGTTTATAAACACATGAGGTACATGAAATGCTGAGAAGTATAAATATTGAGTATTGGAAATCTGCATTTTATTACATGATGGATAACTCAACTCAGGTCTTCTTAAGTTTTAGCCGCCTTCGTTTTATGAACAACGTGTCCTGTGTGAACATCTAATTCCTAAACAGTGTTAATGCACATTCCTGTTTTATAAATCTGACCACAGGGTACCATTAAAAGTGAGACAGTAACCATTAAAATGTATCACTAAACAAAAAGCCACTATCTGACATCTGACCCAAACAGAACATTGTTGTTTATACCAAAAACTCACCCCATTTTGACATTGTCATATGTCTTTGACCTAATCTCAATCTTAATCTCAATTGTTATATGTCTTTGTCTCAATCTATGATGTCCGAGAACAGCAATTGCCAGTCCTCATTTTAGTAGGTGCATTTACATGGAGAATTGTATTCTGATAATCGGTTTACATAGAGCCTTGTATTGCAATTGTAATCAGTTTCCAAATCAAATGAAAATATTCCATGTAAACACAGAACATTTTCATTGAAATTAAAAGCCCCAAACCAATTGAAAAAATGTAATTGGTTTAAGAGGGGTGGGACAATCCTTTTAATAAACCAATCAAACAAATAATTGCATGTTGTAAATGCATTAAACCGGTTACTTTAAGTCTACGTCCTTCTGTGCATGCCTGGTCTTGGTGTAATTCAGGTCAGGAGGTCAGGGGCCATCAAAATGCAAAATGGCGGTGGCAATGAAATGGAATTGTGCCCGGTTGCATGAAAACACTTAAGTGAGGGAAAATGCCTGAGCGAAGGGAGTGTTGCAACAAACTGTCACCATTACCAAAGTGTATATACTCAGCATTTTGTGATAGTTTCTATCAAAACATGGCATAGAAAAGCAGTTGCTATAGTTACAAAATCTCCCACAGTCAACAGAACATAACAGACCACTGCCTCCCTGGCTGTTATCTGCATATTTGCAGATGCTTTATCCAAAGCAAATTCATATAGGGTATACATTTTTATCAGTATGTGTTGCTTTAGTTTTTAACCAATGACCTTGGTGTTGACAGTACAACGCCTTAATAGTTGAGCTAAAAGAACAGGGTTTCAATCACTGTTCCCTCCCTTTCATAGTTTCACGCCATATCATTTTGCAGCTATATGTCACATTTGCATGCCAGCCTCCTCAGTCTGTTTTCTTTTACCCATCCCCCATCCTCTTAAATTTAGTTACCCACACTCCTTTTCATTCTCCCTCCCTTTCCCTAATTCTTTATTGTCAGCTCTTCCACTCCATCCTTTTGTATTTTGCCAGAATCTCTCAGGAAATCCTGGACTGTTCTTTGCTCTTCAACTAGTTGCCATTAGCACAAAATTACCACCCAAGCCACTGTGTCCTCTTACAGGGATAGACAGCATTAGTTAGGCTCTCACGCAGATGTCTCATAAAGCTCCATATAATGGCAGTAAAGCAGTCTCAAGCAGTAAACTTAATTTAATAGCCATTGTTATTAAACCTCTTCATTAGAGTCATGTCTCTCAGTTTAGGTCTACTTTTCATGTCCAAGTTCCTGGCTGCTGAACTCATTTTAGCTTGTTGAGCAATTTGGCTGTGTCCATTCCAGGCCAACACACACTCAAATGAATAGCACTTGGCGCACCATAGTCAGTATGACAAGGTTACTGTTCCAGATGGCAATGTGCTCAGAGTTGTTTAGTACTTTCTGCAAAGATTGTTAAAGAGCCCACTGTTGAGATCTTTACTACTGAACTTGAAGACCAGGCAAGTCTAATCCAGGCAGAATCTGCAATGCTATAATCCCCGGGCCCCTGAAGGGCCCATTCTCTCAGAAAAGCCTATTTTTATGCAAGGCTTTTCAACTGTATTTTTTTAAATGTGTTCTCGTAATATTAGGAACAAAATATAATTTTTAAAATAAACTTTAATATATTAAAAATATATATTAAACTATAATCTATGGTTCAGCCCACAAAGCACACAAGACACACAAGATGCCTCTGGCAAGCTAACTAACACAACTGCAAGCTTGGACGAACTTTCTCGTTTTGCATTGCTGTTATGAGCAGGACTTTATTGTCTGCTTCAATTCCTATCGTCATTTGGAGCAGTTAGTTTTATAGAGTGACGTAAGTTAGTGTGTCTGCTTTTGATTTATGACTATTTGCAGACCCAAAAATATTAGTGAACATAGCCAAAAAGTCAGACTTATTTAAAACAAGGGGTCTTCCAGGATTTGTTTTCTGGAACAGTAAAGTATGCCACAGATGACACTTGTTGGAGGACATGCTTGTTGGAGAAAACTGTTTCCCCTATGCCATTTGGTTTACAACCAGGTAGGTAAATCTTCTCACATGAATATTCCTCTGCACAGCTGTTTTCCACTTAGTTTCCATCTGTAGTGCGCTTTACGCACTACAGATGGAAAGTCTCCGGCAAGGTGGACATCCAAGTACATTTGGCTGGGAAGTTCACTTTCAGTGAACAGCCCTTTGGACATAGTCATGATGTTAGTGACATTTATTTGAGCAAACATTTTGCCTAACTTTAAGGAAACAGCACTGGATATTAGATACAAGGATGCAGCCATTTACACATGTCATCTGTAGATCTGTAGAAGAAGAAATGAGTAGAAATCAGTGCTGTTTTAAAGTCTTAAATTATGTTGTATCAACATTGTCAAAAGATTGTGTTCTACTATAGTGGGATGGTTTTTTAAATTTCATGTGACTATATATTGTCTTTATAAACCACATTATGATGATCAGATCATATCACAAACATTAAAGTGCCCCAAATCTGTACAAGTTAAGAGTAATTGATAAAGAATAATAATGTCTTTCATTGCCATGGTGTGAATGTTGTTGATTTTTAAAAACTGCTGAAAGCTCAATGACACATTTGAAATCTCAAGCCAAAATATTTTATATATTTTGTCTGCTTTTAAACCACATCTTGAACACTTTAACAAAACAATTTAACATACCATACAACTGTGCCAGTATGGAAAAATAAATATAGATTTTCAACACATTCTGTTTAGATGGAAAACATACATTTCCCTTAAGCATACAACAAATGTGTCATAGCAAAATATTGTTTTGTTACTGTGACACAAAAACCCACATGAATAACCCATTTTAAAACCTTTTCTGCCTGTTTTATGTTTTTTTGTCTCGTTTCTTTCTCCTTTATGCTGTGTATGGATTTGGATTCTCTCCATCCGTTCCTTCTTCTCTGTTCTTGAGCTCATAACTGGCTGATTCAAATCTAGAGTGCAGAACAGAGCTGTTTGTGTTTTTCTCATCAGTCTCTTGACACAGGAAGTGTGTATGTGTGAGGTGAGGAAGGGCCAGACAACTTGCAGACAACACCTCTCTACACACACAACAGACTGCAGGAAATGTCTAATGTAGCTTTTGATTTGAAGACATTTATTAATGTGCATACAGTATTAAAGAGTTTATTCAAGCATTAGTTGAACTCTTCTGAGCATTTATTGTTTAATATACAAACAACACAGACATGCCAGGCCACGCTTACGTAATCACACACATTATTCCTGCCGTCAGTGCTTTCAGTTGTGTGTTGGTCCCTGTGGATTTCACCGCTTTGGTTTAAGTGTTTTCCTGACAAGCTCTTTTAAATAAAGTCCAGACAAACTCAAACTGAAGAGCTCAGTGTGTGTGTGTGTGTGTGTGTGTGTGTGTGTGTGTGTGTTTGTTTGTTTGTTGTGTACTTCCTGCTGAGTTTGAGTTGTAGATACAATGCTTTTTATCCTTGACTCGTATGAGCTAACTACACCCTTTTGGGTTGTGTATAACACACACACAAGACTATTACAAGTCTATCTGTTACCAAGGTGTGACCTTTATTGAGATTTTTTTTCTTACAACATATTTAGCACATCAGCATCACACGCAAGAACTGAAATCTACAGTTGAAACCATCTCACTAGGCTAAAACATTGTGACAAAACTCTTTGTGTATTATCTCTCTGAACTGCCTACTGCCTACTACATAGACAGAAGACTCAAATAGAGCTCAATGTTAGCATGTTGTAAAGCTAATGGAACAAAATTTGAATGAGTTTAAAAGTACATTACACACAAATATTAAGTACATTTTAACTATTTTTTTTACTGTATCTGTAAATGCACAGTAATCAGTTATAATAATCATTTCTGTTGGCCTTCTTGGATTTATGTTTTTGGCTCATTGGAATGCATTCATTAGCATGTGTAGCTAGCTAACTAGGCTTTGGAACAAAACAAATAAATACTGTTTTATGCAACATAGGATTTTTAAGGCTGATTCTTATAACAACTGAAAAAACAAACAAAAGTTTTTTTTCCAGTTCATGCAAAACACCTGTAGGTGCTTGTGCACGTAAGCTTGTAATGTCACAGACGCCATGGAGATGCTATGCATGCCTGCAAGACAATGAGCGACATGCTGACTGTTTACACGCAATAATGCATAATGCATGTCAATGGGAATGTGTGTGGTCCATGCTCAACAGACAAATAAAGTAACATATCATGACTTTTCACTGTAGCTTTCTAAAGATTAAAGCAGGACATGATTTGACCCCTAATTCAATTAACCAAAACAGCTGTCGAGTCAGCAATAAGGCAACATGTTTTGAATGTGACCCAGATATACAGTGAGTTGTCTTTCCTGTGCTCACCCTAGTGAAATGCACATTTGTTTATCATAGAGCATTCAAGCATGACTTTGTAGTGTTGTTTGACTGACTGTCATTATAAGTTAGCTTAACTCCTGCATGTCTTTGGGTCTGAAAAGTTAGGATTAGTTTATTGCTTGTAAAGATTTTAGTTACTTGGGCTTTTTAGCCTAATTGGCAATGCTATCTTAAGACTAGCATGATTCATGATTGTGTAGTAGGACTTAATAGACTGAACAGACATTAAGAAATGCAACAGTGTGTCCATTATGTCATTGCTGCATTAACAGTGTTGAGGCCTGCAAGATTGTTATGCAAGTAGGTATAGTGGATGTTTTTATGTAGAGTGACAAACTTAGTGATTAGAGCATGGCGTTAACAACGCCAAGGTTATGGATTCAATCCCAGACTTTTCTATCCAAGTTTGTGCTTTCATGTTCAGATTTATTTCCTAACTCAAACAACAACAGCAATTTGCTATCTCTGATCTTTTTAAAAAGTTTTCCTCTGTAATGCTTGCAACGCACAATATGTTTGTGCTTAATAAATTATTTAATTATCAGTATAAAAAAACACCTGTGTTAGCTTATTCCCATTAAAGTTGAGTGCTGTGTTATGCTAACGGCCAGCTGGTACAAGCACTTTTCTGATTCTTCAATACGCTCTCTCACTTTTCATTCCCAGCCTGGTGGTAAGATGCAGAACAATGGTGTCACAGCATGCTAATTGCTGACTGATTGGTAGTTTGCTTTGCTGGGTTTTTCTGAACACAGACACTGATGAGGGGAAACAGGCTGTTATTGTTACTTGTGTCTGAGCTATGAGTCAAAAGCCCAGAGGTCACAGTCTGGGTGGCTTGCAGAGATCAGAGACTTTGAAGACAATAGGGACACAATGACTTTGGGCCGTTCTCCAGTTTGTCCTCATTAAGTATAAATTACAGTGGAAAAAGAGAGAGAATTCTTTGTTAATCTTATTAAATGTATTACACAGCCTGTCCAACATACATTAAACTTTCATATAGTTTTAAGAAAGCCCTGTTATAATTAGACATGTTTTAAGGTCACCTAACCGTGAACAGACATGTTTTTAGGGGGTGTTTGCATAAGACAAATTCTTGCATTCAGAAACAGCTAGATGAAGTGCAACAGAATGTAATAGAATGCAGGGTTTTTTTATTTGTCAAGTTGAACTGTTTTTAACTTAATAAATAGCATGTTTTGCTTTGCAACTGTTAAAGATGTTTGTTTGCATGTGATTGTCTGTAGCATGGTCCACTAAAGGGAGGGATTTAAGACAATTTTACCAAGAAGGTTTCATCATACAGACTGTCTAATTTAAGCAACGGAGCTAAGAAAGTGAAACAAAGTTTACCTCACTAATTAACTACTATTTGTTGGGTGACTTGTTGATGACTTAGTTGATCACACTTCTACTATGATACTGTGGAAAAGGGATACATGAGAAATGTTTCTAGGTGCCCACTATTATTGGAAACGTTTGATCCATGAGCTAAGTTGGTAATACAAAACTATAAGGTTTACTTGACATTTAATCTGAAAAACTGTTAGAAAGGCATTAATCTGTTAATGATGTCACTAAATTGTGATGTACATGCCACAGCAGGTTCAACAGAAAGCCAACTGACAGATTTACACACTCAAGCCTATTAATTCCTACCTAAAGTCAAATAAAGAAGAGTAAACCTGGATGTTTGGGCTTCAAAAAAGTGAAACTAAATATTCTTAATATTTTCTTAATATATTCTAGAATCTTAATATTCTGAATATTCAGTAGCTAATACTGACAGATAACCATAAACCGCTGTGACCAAGGTTCAGATGTTGTTTTTTCAATTTTATACATGGCCATTACAGTAGTTATTATAATTAGCAGCCTAGTAGAACATTTGGTTACATCCTTTGACTTGAGCCTGTCAAAGTTACCAAATCTTTACCAAAGTCTCTAAATCTTTACCAAGTCTTCTTTAACCCCTTTTAAACTTGTAGGTGACGCCAGAGGGCAAGTTAAGTAGATCCTGATATGCTTATTTTGAACAATAAGAAACTGCTAAACATTGTAGCTGGAGTATTAATAAAGACACAATGGTAGAGATGGCTCAGGTTGGCACTTCTTTGAGAACATTTGATATATTTGTTTGTTCACAGGGCTTGGTACAGCAGGTTTATTGGGGTCAGTGCTTGGTATGCCCAATAAATGTTCAATATGTGTAGCTTTTCAGGTGGATAGGGAGCGGATGGTAGGAGCAGATGCATAATGCACACATGGTTCTTACACACAAGCCCACTTATTTGTTTTTGAGGATGATGTAAGTGAGGATTCGGTGTGGATTGGTTGACTGTGGAATGTAAGGAGAATCAATGATTTGTTTCAGACTGTGAAAGGTCAAAGGTATCTATTGAAATACTGATATTTTAAAAATATTATTTTGGGCGTCATCTTGATTTGCATGACCTCAGTCTGCTTCAGGACATTATTTTAATCTTAAAATCACCACTTTCCAAAGTGTTTACTATTGTGTTTTGCTCAACAGCAAGGTAATTTAATGATTTTTTTTCTCTTTGTCTTTTCTAGGGCTTTGTTTACATATGATGGATTGACCAACAATCTTAAACTCTTCGATTCAGGAGGTAAATGTTTACAAAATGTAGTAAAACAGTAGGATACTGGAAGTAGAAACCCTATCTAAACTTTTAACTTAATGTACAAAAATGTTTATTATGTTTATTTCTGAATTCCCAGGGATGAACTACACTGCCATAATTCCTAATTTAATAAATAATTTGTATCTTACTAGTATTGCTAGCACCATGCTAGTCTTGTGTGATAGAATGGGCAATGCCAGGAATCCCACATTATAATATATATTATAGTATTTAAATTATATACTCTGCACTTTAAATTGCTGTGGACAGCATAAATAAATGTAAATGCATGGTATTATGTATTTTAATCAATTACCGCTGTCAGAATAATAATCCTAAAGTGACGTGATTTGGGTTAATGCCTAGAACTCATTGAAATTTTTGTAATGTCTATGATGGTCTTCTGGAACGACTTGGTGGTCACTTTTGCACTCTTTAAGCACATTTTAAATCTCAGTCTAAAGGCAATTGTGCAACATTCGGCTGTGAAACAGTTCTAAAAAAAGATGTTTACCAATTAAGGCAGAGGCTTGCAAAACTCTTAATAGGGATAGTCTACCTCAAAATACATTTCTCACATAATTTACTTACTATGTTATTGTTCAAAACCTGTATGACTTTGTTCTCACTGCTCATTTAATAAATATTTAGTTGGGTAGATTCAATACAGTGGCAGATATTTCACAGAAAAAATGTGTTGGAATGCACCAGAAAATGCACCGGAAATGAGTAACTGTTCATGTCATGTGGCAGCCGCCATGACATCTTTCATGTTCCTCAGGAGAAAAAAACATATATGGGGTTTTAAACAATGAACTGCAGAACAAACTGACTGTCCTAAATCTGTCCTGTACTCTGAAGTTTATTATGTTTATTGGTAAAAGAATGCAAGTGTTTCAATTTGCCAGAGATATTTTCTTTCATGTGGTCATTATTTCATGAAGAAGATTTGGAAATCTTTTATTTTGTTTTTCCTCTTTTTATTTTTCTATCTCCAATCTGCCAGCTGGAGGTTTGACAGAATTGGTCGGGAAATTTCATAGCAGCAGGCCCATGTATGGCCTTTGCAGGCTGGGACTGACAGAAACAGGACAACCACAGATTGTCATGGTCTGCTGGGTAAGTTTATAAGCAGAGTCGATACATTTACATCAGTTGTATCTTCCCAAATAAATATAGATTCTGAATTCTCAGGGTCTGTACATAAACTGCAAATAGACAATGTTGTAAACTTAGAACGCCTGTCTTTATTCTTTTTTGGTACGCTTCAAACATTTGTAGCTCTTTCAACATACTTCTGGATGAGATCATTTTGGCTTGCTCTGATTGGATGTTAGGCCTTTATGACTAACTTCTATTGGATGTTGTCATGGGGCGTGAGCCTGATGTGGCTGCTCATTGGTTGGAGCTGCCACATCATTAAACAGTTCATGTTTAACCAAGAGATGTGAGGTTCCTGTTGATGAGATGTGTCAATGGTTTCACTTCACAAAGGGGCTTTGACCTAAAGACTTGTAACTGAAGGAGCTCAAATACAGATGGACTGAAGAATTCTGGGAACCTTTCTAATATCCATCATGGCTCTGGTTTCTAAGGTGACAAGTAGGAATTTTGTGGTTAGGGTCAGAGGTGCCATCTGTAGTCGGTCAGGAATTGAGTAGAAGAAGGGGGGGGGATGCCCTAACCTGTTAACTGCAAAAGAAACATTCTTGTGTGCCAGACTGATACTTAAACACAAAATACACATCACTGTTGTACTAGAAGCTAGTGATGTATAGATGAAGCCATAGAAGAGTGGTGATCACATTTGATATCAAATTTGGGATGCAATTATTTGTATTTGTACAATTATTTGATAGTCTTTGCATTATATAGCAAAATATCACAAAAAATATAAAAATCACAAGTTTCATTACTGTAAAGAAAGTGGCATTACAAACATCACCAGTGGCATTACTGTAAAGAAAGCACAAGCAGACTGTTCAAGCAAAACATTCATACAAAAAATAAATTTGTTTTTTAAAATAACATTAATTTTTAAAAAAATACAAAAGTTTGTTTGGTTTTAAACAATAAAACCGTTCAAAATGTAGCAAACTACACACATGAACTTGAGCTTGAGGGGAAATGACTTCATACATCCACTAAATGACTCTGGAACCAGCTGGCTAGGGAAAACATCGTTCATTTCTAGCATCATTTGTTTGCAGATGCTACTATAGGTTTGATATTTTGCAATCTAATGTCATAAAATTCAAACATTTAAGTATCCAAAAGGACATCTGAATATTTTTTGGGCCACTGACAGTCACTGGAATTAGTATTAGAAACCCATAAACTGCAGTATTTGTAATATAAGAAAAGTATTTAGTACGTGATCTGATGAAGCACCTACATCACACAGGTTGGTGAGAGCGTGGATGATCTCCGCAGAGAAGAATGTGCCAGCCACGTTCCTGCCATCAAGACCTTCTTCAAGGTAACAAACAATCACTTGACTAGCTGCCTGTGTCACATAATAGAGTTCCTGTTAAACTTTCAGGGACAAATTATTCATTTAATCACATCACTAAATGTATGTAGCCAACAGTTTAGCTTTACTACTCTAAACTGACATCTGACATTCTGACATCATTCTTCTGACTAACTTCATCAATCCTGAAGAGCTTTTGGTATGAGGTTCAAAATAGAGGGTATTCTGAAACCTGTGTACCAGTTTAAACTGTCATACAAGTAGTCAAGTAGTGTTTAATGCTGCCGCTACATTTGGAAGCATTCAGAAATAATGTGTGTATTTCCTATATACACATTTTTTCTCTTCCTCATTTACATCCTGTGTTTGTGTCACTGTGGAATGCTTTCTGTTAGTGTTTTGCTATATATGGAATAAATCTGCTAGGATGTTAAGTCACAAACACATTCGTATACACACACAGCAAATTTAAACAAAAGCATATGTTTGTCTGAGATACAGTTGTACAGGTTCAGAACAATATTGAAAGAACAATAATGTAAGAGAGAAAAAGGAAGAGAAGACAAGACAGAATTACATAGAATATAATAAAGGAATACACCTTTATTATGTACCATCTTCTAAAACAGAACAACATGTTTTGAACAGTGGAACGTTCCATGGAAAGGAATATCTTTAGCAAAAATATGTTGCCTTTAGATTTTTCATTATTGTAAGTGCATTTTTTTCAAACTGATGGATGAGTCAAAACTATTATATGTACCACAGGTACTGTTGTTAGATTGTTCTGCTTTAGATGATTGTTGATCCTTCTTACCTAACATTGCTGCTTTGCTTGAACAAATGGAATTTAACTTGCATTTTGCCTCTGTTTGAATAAATAGGCGGAGTATGTAAAAAAAGACTCACACACAATACTGAAATCACAAACCCTCTTAAAATGTGTACAAATGCACTGTTCTGTTTAATTGTTTAATTTTTACATTTCCTTCTGCTGCTACTATCTGTTAAAGTGTTGGCTAGATACTTGGTGCCAGGTGTTATTGTAATGGACTTGTCCTCTGTGTTATAGGCCTGTTGTTTCCTTGCACAAGCAAGACACTGACAGGCACTACTGATGGATGCTGATAAGGGCAGAAATAGAGTAACGCATTTCTAAAAAAATGAAAAGATGGAGGAAAGGATGTTTGTTATAGAAAATGTGCATTTATTTTAAGCTGTTGTGTGATAGATAAACAATTTCAGCATTTAGGAAGTTTTATGCAGTTTATATGTCTGTCTCATGATATATGCATGTGTCTCCCGAAGCTGTCTTTGATTTTATTACTCTGCCACCCAGGCAATATTGGTTTAATATTTTCAATATTTCTGAATTATGGCATAAGCTCGTCAAACACACTCAATGTCTCAGTTTTTAATGCCTTATAAAGACATTGCCAGGTCAGCTCCTTAGGCATGCCAAGAATGTTGTTTATTTTATTCTCAGAGTTACACGCTCTCTTTTGAGATCAACAACCTGTTCTGAGATCAACAACATGTTCGGTTTATTTGCATTGGGTTTAAATCTTGCTTCTCTTATGATTGATAATTGTTCAAGCACTGAACTTTGTTAGGTCACGAAAGGGTGGGCACTAGGTGTAAAAGCGTGGGAGAGATTGGGCTAAGACATAGCATTAGGTTTCAGCTGGGGTCAGTACTGTATGGGACTGGATCCTTGTCTAGACCCTAATATATCCATAAAAAAGACAGTTACATCTGATTGGCCAGAAATCATCACAAGAGAACTTGTATTATATATAACAGCACTAAGAAACACTGAACCGGTTAGTGTTTCAGGTGTGTCATTGAAAAGAAGATTCAGTTCATGTTCAGTCTTTACAGCCTGGTTTCCAGTGACATTCAGATAAGCAACTTAACCCAATGTAAAAAGCACCTCATTTAACACAGTGTACATGAGATCTACCTTCAGAGTAACGGTAACATGATTACAGCTTTATGAGCCATTATGAGATTTAGACATTGTGTTTAAATCTTCCCCAGCCACTCCTCACTGCTTTCTACCTCCATCACTCACTCTTTTATTGTCTTTTCATGCAAGTCTGTGCTGGTAAAAGCTCAGTCATGAGTGCCAGGTTGACTTGTCAGGTCTTGGTGTTTTGAGGAAAGTCAGCAACTGCTGCTTGCCTTTTTGAAGTAATAAATTAAGCCACCAATGTGGATATTTATGATTCCTTAGTCATTATTGGTGACCATTATTCACAAAAGTTTCACAGCGGTTTATGAATTACACACAACAAGACATTAACATGGTTTAGAGCAGTTAATTGTGTGCCTCAGGGAGCGCTTTAATGGGTTACAGGGGTACTTAAACAAGTTTTTGCCTGACTAAAAAAAGGAAATCTTTTGACTTTAAATATGGTTTTAAATTAATTTGTGTGGATAACCACTTGTTATCTACAATTAATTGTATCAGTTGTTTGTTTATTCACCCACAGTATATTTTGTTTGTATATTTTAAAAGTATTATTTGAATAATAATGCTAAATAATATCCCACACAATTTAAAGGAACACATTTCTGGTTTGGTGATCATTCTGATGGGGTATAATGTTTGGTTTCCCAAAGGGGTTGGGAAGCACTGCTTTAGACCAGTTGATGAGATAGGAACTGTAAGCTGCCTTACACTGTAGTTAACAGCCAGCTGCAGGCATTGGGTGTGTATGAAAGGGAATCTGCCATCAGTGCTGTTAATATTGTTATCACCGCTAAAGCCCCGAGAGCAACTGCATGTCAAGGGGCTCATCTAAAGCAAGTAATAACAAAGCTGAGTCATTGAAATTCTCCCAAGCAGAAAACAGGATAGGAGGAAGGAGAGAATTACCTCCAATTTTAACCTAATGTTTTGATGATTAAGTCATTTTAGTCTAAAAAAACAATAATATCTAAAATCGGTCCTGACATGTTTAAGTTCTTCAGAGAAATGTGAAAAGATGGCCTTAATTGTATGTTGCAGCCTGTCTGCTATTGACAGCATAGTCATCCATTGTAAAGCTGTGGGTTTTATCTAGCAGTCTAGCAGTTCCAGTGTCACTGTTTTATTAGTCTTTCTCTCCCACAAACCAGACAACTGTTCTGCACTAGATAGATGTGGTTACTGGTGTATTTTGTTGAGCCATGGGATTCTGTAGCGTAATATAAATGATCCCAAAGCTGTAGATGTGGATGACAGCAGATATGTTGGGCCTGTATATATTGTTTAATTGCATGTCTGATGTACTGTGATTCAGACTATTAGCACTTCTGTCATTATATGCAGTTATGTATTTGTAAAAGCAGTATCTAACAACAAGAGCATAATTGGTCATTGGTATTATCAAATCAGGTTTGTGCCAATAAAAAGGACTGCAAATTTTCAGGAGCAATAAGAAAGAAAATATATCTATTTTGATGGACAGCTCCCTGACCCAGTACTAGACTTTAGTGGAGGAGATTTTAGATTAAATCATTACAAGTTATTCAAATGATTTGTAATTTTTTTAAATATTGCTACAGCAATATTTCTTGAAAATGTTCAATTTCAACAAATTCTGCCACACACCTTCTTCCAGCAGGTTCAGAGTGCCTAGTGTGAGTACAGGCTAGTCTGTTTGACCCCCAAAATCTGCTTCATTTGAGTATTGTGATCGCTCTGAACTGTAACTGTGATTCGTCTCGCAGTTCACATGTAGCGTGATCAGTACAAGGCAACCGTGTCATTGAACTGTGACATTAAAATAAAAAAAGTGAGAGAAGGAAATCTTACATGTAAAAAGTGTAGATGCTGTTCATATGGAGCAGTTTAAAAAAATTTGGTGGGTATTTTTAAGCTCGTAATCTTTCTGTCATCACAGGAGGCCCAAGTATTTATAACAGCATCAAACCAAGATGAGGTGACAGAGGAAAAGATTAAATCTGCAATTGAAGCGATTCAACCACCAGTGGAGAGATCAAGGAGACCCTCAAGGGCAATAGATAAGGAGGAGACTGTGGTAAGTTACCACAAAAACATCACATAATAAGTTGGCTTTTGCTGTGTAAAAAAACTTCTTTCATTAAAAATGTAAAAAATTTATTTTTCAGGGTATGATTTAGTGATAAACGTTAAGTGAGAAATTCTGTTTAATGAATGTTTTGGGTAATTTCAAGTCTTTTCTTCTGTTTGCCGTGCCACACCCACAGGGTACAAACTACAAGAAGACAAACGCTGCCATGGAGATAAGACGGATTAACAGAGACTCCTTCTGGGCACGAGCAGAGGTACAGCTGTGCTTTGTTTGGAGCATCAATGTTTGAACATCAATTACTATCTCTTAACATCCTGTGTAATCCCCTAAATGTTGCTAATTTTCAGCCAAGATGTAATAAGTCTAAAAATCTAAATAATGTTTTAAATCTAAAAAATAATGTTAAAAAGAAAATGTACCAGCTATGTAAGTAATGCATAATGTAGACAGCTGACCAATTAAATAAGTACATGTGCATGAAAAATATATTTGAATTTATTAAATGTATTATTATTATTATTATTATTATTATTATGTGACTGCTGAGTGATAGAGGATATATGAAACAAGCACAGATATGTAGGAAATCTGTTGCATTGGGACAAGGGTCAATTTCACAATTGGGTCAATTTAGCATCCATTATACAAAAATATTTGACAGTTGAATGCTCTGATTAACCAATCAGAATCCAGTATTCTAGAGCGCTGTATATTAACTTAATATTATAGGTCAGTTATTTAAACAAACTACTTGATCAGGCTGGAGCCATTTAATACTGCTACCGATTGTCCTGCCTAATAAATGTATGTTTATTGTTATGTAATTTTGTGTGATATAATGTGTCACAGCGTGAGGAAGAGAAGAGAAAGGAAGAAGAGCGCCGGAGAGCTATAGAAGACAGACGCCGCTGGGAGAGAGAGAGAATTCTACAGGAAAAAAAAGAGGCAGAAGAGAGAGATAAAAAGATGGAGGAAAAGCTACAGATGATTGAAGAGCAAAGGTTTGTTTCATACACCTGAAAAAACAGCTGAAAGACCAGCACTGCTGCTCACCGGCTTGTGTTTAAGAGACTTGAACATGGGATGTGTTGAAGCTGGATGTTGGTATCCCCACCAGGCTTCAGGCTTTTTGGTCAACCAGCTTTACTGGAAATGCCATTCTGATCAACCAGCACTAAACCAGACTGGTCCAGCATTGGGAACTGGTGCTGGTCTAAGCTGGTGATTTAGGATTCCTTTTGTATCAGAACAAACTCTTTCAACTTTACTTTCTTGTTATTTGTACTCAGGCGAATTCAAGCTCAGCTTGATGAAGAAGCTAAAAAAGAAGAGCGAGGGAGATGGGTACGTTCATAAGTGTTTCTATTTTCTTTAACTTTAAGATTGAAAAATATTTTGTTAGTATTTTAACATGAAATAGTACAAGGTTAAATGGTTATATGGATTTAAATCCATACAGTCATTAAGTTCATTGTATGATTTACAGGAGCAGCAGCAGAGAGAGCATGAGGAGGAAATGAGAGCGCGACTCAGACGCAGTGAGTCCATTGAGAAAGCAGCGGTGAGTTTGTCTCGTCTTCAAAGCTGAACTCAGTCAGTTTTACACATAAGAAAATTTAAGTAACGTTTGAAGGATGTTTTAAATCACTCCAGCTCTCCATGCTAGCTCATTTATATTTCTTTATCATCAATAACAAGCACATTCATACTTCATTAAACAGTGGTTCTTCTTTTGACCAACAGGAGGCAGCAGCACTTGTTTCCCAGCGCACTGTCAATCCCAGGGAGTTTTTCAGGCAGTTATCAGCTTCTTCAGAAAATGCCTCCAGCCCTGGATCACCCCGCTCAGGTAAACATGACCTTCACAGGTCTACACGTATTAAATATATTAGAGATTGTTGCTCAAATGTCAGTACATATGATAAAAATATTACTTGAAAGCAGTACTAACACTATCAGGAAGTACCACTTGTCATATCAATAGTCTACTTGGCTCAAGAAAAGAGTCAGTTTGATTTACTTGTGTTCTTTTTTTCATCAGTCAAATCTCCATTCCGACGCTATCAGCGCAGCTTGACAGACACGGCATTCATCTTTGAAAGGTCAAATTCCAGCTCTGTTCCCACTTCTCCTCTCAGTCCATCTTTAAGGTCTCCATTCTCTCGTAGCCCATCCACATCCTACAATCCTCCTACATCTCCATTGAGTCTTCCCTACCGTACAATCCCATCTCCACAGCAGCCTCATGCAACTGTAACATTTCCCCTAACACCACCTCCTCAACGCTCTGTTCCACCCATTTCACCATTACCCAGTCTGCCTGTCTCCAGACCCCCTCCACCCCAGCCATCACCACCTAGTCAGCCACTTCCAGAAACCCCAGTCCATGATTCAGCTCCCCCTGCATCTACAAAGCTGCTAGAGGGTCAAGAGGAGTCGTGCACCTATGATCCTACCAAAAAAGAACTCGCTGCTGTACCAGATCATCCTACAGCTGCAGTCCCTGATAACACACTGCACACTAAGGGTGAGTTAAATAATTTCACTTAGGTTTATAAACAGTAACAGCAACAAATGATTCCAAGCATTTTCTGATTTTTTATAGATTGACTTTTAATCTTTTTTTGGTAGACCTTGTAACTGGTTCTCCAATAACGTGTGAACTACAGTCAGAAATGAACTTTACTGCCAAGGCTGTGCTGGTTGAGGAAGATGAAGAAGAGGTAGAGGAATCAGAAGAACCTTCAGCCATGTTAACGGAACCATCAGAAACCAAAATGACCACAAACTATGAAGATGTCTTGGCGGAGGTTGAGGAGCAAGAATTGGAACCAGAATCTAAGGATGAACTGGGCTCTGAAAAGCAGCCTGATGCAGAATCTGAGGAATTCCAACCAAATGTGCACCTGTCAGGAACTGAACTGCTCAGAACTGTGATACCAACTATAGTAGAAGTCTCAGAAGATAATGAGGTTGAGGATGACCTACCAGAGAACGAAGGTGATGGGAACATACCCATGACTGAGACATAATTGGCAGAAATGCTTTATTTAGTTGGAATGACATTGTCATGCTCTTGCTGTGTTTCCAGAACTGTGTGTAAAGATATCAGAAAATAATCTAATGACTGAAGAAGATGAATCAGAATGTGAAAGGCCACTTAATGGTACAGGTAAAGGTGCTATTATGTTTTCATTGTTAGATACAGTGTATGGCTTTGTTATTTAGTGTGATAAATGTTTCTAAATTATGAGATTACCTTTTTCACTTTTTTAGTACGGGATGTTGATGTATCTAAGCAAAGCCCACTGGAGATGTGCTGTTACACAGTTAATAGTGAGGAGGCAGATGAAGATGTGGTCACTGAGAATGGACAAGTACATACAAAACCAGACATCATAACTCATAATTTACAATAAACTTCATCTTGTAGGAAAAGTTTACCCAAACATGAAATCAAGTCTATCGTCATTTCATCTTCATGTCATTTCCAGCCCTGTGTTGTTTTTCTTCAATGGAACACCAAGACATTTGGGATAATGTACAAGTTTGTCTTTCCATGCAATTATAATGAACTGGAGATTTTAAAATGGAGATTGCAAAAACACAAAGTATAATAAAAGTAGCCCATATCACTCGTGCTACATTCTGCATACTATTCCTTTGTGGTAACACAGCAAAGGTAATAAAACTGAAAATGTTGTTCTTTCTTACCTAGTCATCACCAGAAAGACTTCTGCGCGTAAGAGCTTTGTATGACTACCAAGCAGGTTAGTTTGCTTATTGTAGTCAGTGCTGTATATTCATAATTGCTGCATAATTGTTTTGTGGGAATGTATTCATACGCACCAAATGAATGCAAAGTCTAAAACTTTACAACTCTGTTCTCCACAGAGGATGAAACAGAACTCTCTTTTGAACCTGGTGACATCATCAGTGATGTGGAAACGATCGATAAAGCCTGGTGGAGGGGTTCCAGCAAAGATGGACGCCAGGGTTTTTTTCCTGCCAACTATGTAGAGACCATCTAAAGACTTCAAGCCGGGCTCAGACTACAGGACTCTCTGGCTGATTTTACCCCGATTTTTCCCTCTCAAGAATCTTAGAAAAAATTAGGTCCAGGACCTTGATCGGGTCCAATGTTCAGCCCAAATTATCTTGTAATGTGAGGTGTTTATAGATAAAATCTGACAAACATCAGGGCTGTTCAGATCAGATTAAACATGTTTGATATTTAGGATTTTAAATCAGGATGATTGCTTCAGTACTTTCACAATAGTCAATTAAAACCAGAGGTGAATGACAGACCTTATGAAATAGCAACCATGAAACAAAATGATTGACAAGTCTGTAAAAGATGATGGGATGGATTGTTGAAGTGTAGCAACATCTACATGAAAACGTATCATGACCATTCCAGCAAAGACGAGCAGAGAAGAAATTGCCTCAGTTTTAAATGTACCGAATGAGTGAAGAAGGATGTTAGTGCACTAGCCAACAAATGCAAACATTAATAATGTAAACAATAAAAATAATAATGCGTCACAATCTCTATTTTGTTTACAGCCACTTCCCCGTGAGATCACGTGAGGTGTGATGTACCACAATTTTAAAATCTTACAGTATAGGCTTAAGATAAAAAAAATCTGTCATGATTCTCCTTGTGTGTGTGCTGCAACCAGATTTCATAATAGTCTGAGCCCGGCTTTAGACAATCAGTTTACCCCTATTTTTACCAATTCTCAGGGACTGCACCTAACAACCCAGTCTATCAGGGATGCATAAAGCACTCTGAGACTGAGCATCATATGAAAAAGGTTTGGGATTCTTGTTCACAGGCAGAACTTGGCCACCAATCCTAAATAAACAGCCAAAGTCAATAATTAAAACTTAAACGATCTTGAACTACAAGAATGAGAATAATTCTCATGTGAGAAAAAACAGATTCAGTACAATATCTTTTAGAAATGTACACAACTTATATTAATTTAATTTTGCATTACGTCTTTTATTATTACACATTTTTGACAAAGGTGCTAAATTGTACCAATTGTACTAAAAATGTGGTAAAAATGGCCGCTGATAGGCAGATTTCTGTTCAAACATTTTTGTGGCTTTTTTGCAACACTCCTGCAACGCAAGTCACAAATCAATGGACCTTTAGTAACTAGTAACAAGTACTCTGTCATAGTATTGGTGATATGAGACTTTGTTAACACAAGCTACATACATTTAACTTGCCATGTGCTGATGCAGAGATGTTTACAAATATTTCATTAAGTCATTGCCAGAGACCAGTATGTTAATATTGACACATTTTTTGACAAATGACCATAGTTTTTATCTGTTACAGTAAAGTCTTTTGCAAATCTTTAATTAAAAGATTATAGCAGACTGTTAGCAGTTGTGATAAACCATAACTGGTGTGATCAAAGTCTCATGCTTCCAAACTTTTGCCCAGAAGGCACTTCACCCTTCATTTTCTGGTGTCTTAGTTATTGAAACAGGATGTCCACTGTTATGTAAATACTATGGGATACACATATTGGTTTTTCTATGTAATTTATTTATCTTTTGACTATGAAAATATTTCCTCCTAGTGGGGGCCTATCTAATCCAGTTAACCTCTAAAATTTCCATAAAAGGTAGTTTAGTGTAAACTAACAGTCTTGTATGAATGCAGAATATAACAACAAAAGAATCACAACAGCACATTTGGCCTGTGCTGTTATTTCTTACCTCTGAGCTAATACTGTATGTTTACTGTCTGATTAGGTTGTTTCTGTGTGTTGTTTTTCCACACACAGCATTAATGCTTTATATTCCTAATTTCTTGCAAAGCCAATACACAGCTTTCATATTATTTCAGTGTCATTAATCATCAAGGAACCATATTCAGTACATGTATCTTCATGCATAAGATCAAATTAAAGGATTTCACATTACTGGGTCAAAATAATTTTTGTCATAAATTCACAATTTTATCTGTTTATTGTGTTATGTACATATTTTTCTAGTAAAATCAATTAACCATAGCACTGCAAGAATTAAAAGGAAATTACACAGGCACACAACTGTTGCTTTTCATTTTAATTTAGGCAATTCTATACAATGTATTGTTATTGTACATGAAATGTTTTTATCTCCAAGACAATGTGCATGCAGACAGTCTGCTGAAATGACACCTCTCTGACGGCTGACGGTTAACATCCAATGTTATTGACCAGGATAGTCCAAAGATTAACTCATCTAATAGAATATGTTGATAGTATTTGATTTATAACAAAAACTAACATGGTAAAATACAACTTTAATAGCACAAAATGAAAATTACAAAACTTTAAAATAGCAAATAATGTTTGAAAGAATTTACAGGTTTTAAAATACAAGTTAGTGGCCCTTTGACTGCTTGAGCTGTTAATTTGATAGCGTGTCAATTTTGGGACAAACCTTTCCATTATTTATAAAAAAGTAATGCTTTACTTATTACAGTCCATTACTTATACAGTTAAGGGGGAATTTTAGTCAGGTCCATTTTTCTATACTTCCACCTTTCAGACATAATACACTCTGTATTTATATAAAGAAGACACTGCCTCCATCTAAAATTTGTTTTTATATGCAAGCAAAGATCAACATATAATACAAGTTTGTTACAAGATTGTTTTTTTTCACATTACAGTAATGTTAACCTGTGTCATTATTTTTTGTTATGGCAAGATTGAGTCCACCCCTGAGGTTATACTGAAATCACAATAATAGTTATTTGACTAGACATTATTGTTAATATTTCTAACGCTTTAAATATTGATCTTATCAAACTAATAACACCTGACTAACCCACACATTTTATGAGTTGGTAGATCACACTGAGACACTGGGGCATGGAATTCAGCACACAATTCATCTTAAAAAAACTGGCCAATCAAAAAGTGACAATTTCTTTCCACAAGAAATAAAATATACGTACCGCTTAATTAACTTTGAGATGTTGCAGTTTTGCATAGTAGTGCCTTTGTAATCCTTATCAGTAAAACGGCTTTTACTGCAGTGGATTAAAACAACGCACCATTAAAGAAACAGCACCCAAATCTCCAACATAACCCCACATTCCATCTACATTTGTGTGTGCGCTGAATCCTGGTTCAGATTTGTATGGTGATTTTTAATGTTAGATGAGACTCGTGGAAATGTCTCCACAACAGGGTTCACATTATGTATGTTTTATGATTATGAAGTCACTTATGTACAGTAATCCTGAGGTCATCACAGTCACAGGTAATAAACAGTCACAATATATCCCATGTTATTATCAAACCAGAATACAGAGTGTTGAGACATCTGCCCCTTTGCATAAATATTGAAGCCATGCAAAGAGCATTTCATAAACTGTAACAGACTAAGAGATACCTCACAGAATCAGATATTGGCAATGTACTTGTTTGCAGGAAAGAAGTTTATAGATGACTGTTCTAATTCTGCATGTTTGAGCCTGCTAATGACCATCTGATAGAAGAGGGCTGGTGTGCAGGCTTGTTATTGCAGGCTGGTGTGCTTACGTCTCTGTTATTTCAGTGTTATGCTAACTTTCACACTTGTTAGGTTTATTTAAATATTAATATAATGCTTCCATTAAAACACTGATCTGTAAATATTTGTAAGCAATTAGCAATGTTAGCGATGATAAATATTGAGAACCTCACCAGATTTATCTATATCTAAGCCACAAGTCTAAACAGTGCAATCACCCAAAGGACTGGCCAGAGTTTAATCTGCAAACCCAACAACAAGACGTTCCTTCAGTCCAGTCTGAACCCACTGTACCAGTATTCTGTTCACTGTTAACCTAGCACATGCAAAGTAACAGACGCAATATAGTAGTATATTATATAAATAACAAATTGATTCCCATTGTGTTGGCTGCACTGAAATGCAGCAGAAAACTGCTATGAAGTTAATTTTGCATGTTGCTGTCTCTGTTCTCAGATGAGGATGTAGCATACATGACCTCAGGAATTCCAGTTTTTTCCAGGGTGGACAGGAAGGCTATGAAACCAAAGTTCTCTCATTGCAATAAGAGGAAGCGGGTGAGCTACACCTGACTCTGCAGCCAGTTCCTGGGATCTAGCTTAGCTCTCAGATTTCTCAGGCTACGTCGTGCACCGGATGGTCTACAGAAGCCCAGGTCTGACTCTTGGCTGTTGCTTCCTTCACTGGAGCTGTTGCTAGAAGTTGAACTGGAGCAGGACAGAGCAGTCTGAGAGGGTCGAGCGGACACTGCACCAGTGGCGGATGGCTGGCAGGTGCACTGGAAGCCCCCGTAGCCTTGACCTCGCAAAGTGGAAAGCTTGGCATCCAGGGAGAGGGTACGAGGGCGGAAGCGGCCTGAGGAGGAAGGGGTATCGGGGGACCATGCCTGTCGAAAGCAGGGGCTGACACTGGCAGGGCTGTCACCATCTGAGGTCAGACTGGCATTGGAGGAGAGAAGGCCAGGCGTACGGTGGCAACGTGGGCTGCAGGGCTGACGGCTGTGCAAGCGTGGACTGGGCGAGTGGGGGGGCAGGTGAGCAGTACGACGGTGCTGATGATTACGGGGGGTTCTCGGGGGTTCTTCTTCAAACAAAGACATCCAGTGAGGTGCAGCAGCAAGCTGGGTCCTCAACCCAAACTCGTCAATGCGACGGGTCAGGATGTCTGTGACTGTTCCAATGTCATCAGAGGTGTCAATAACTGTAAACACAGAGAAACAGTTGTCATAATGAAAACCTTGCGTTTCTATAACAAACATGTTAATTTCATTTGGCTAAAGCCTCTGTAGATATGGTCACGTATCACCTTCTCCACTTCTGTTTATATGTAAACGCCCGTAAGTGACAATATAGTTCAGAGGGAGACAGTGCATATGGCTGCTCGTTTTAAACATTTTATGTACTCGCCTAATAATTCAAATTTGTTCATTTTTAATCAAAGATTCTGCACCTTTTATAATGTTTTAGAGCATTACTTGAAATTTCTGGGGGTAAATCAAGGAAAAAGGCTGCGAAACCCAGAGACATTAGCAGCAGCAGCAGCAGCTTGTATGAGTAGAGGGTGAGGTTAGGTAACGTCTCATCACAGTTACTTCACCTGTCACTGTAATAGGAGGAGAGCAAGGCTCGGATCTCAGCAGAGACAGCGTTATCCTGCAGCAATAGGCCCTCACAGGATGCAGGGGCCGAAAGAGGGGCCACTGAGCAGAGGGGCCGGCAAAAATGAACAAGGGGGCAACAAATGCAAGGTTGTGGGGAGGGCACAGCCAAAGATTGTTTTAAAACAACCAAATAATGATGGGGTCAGTGATGACCAAATGTGGGAAATGTATGGGACAGATGTTTGGATTTCACATGTAAGGCATGAAACCAGGAATGAAATGAAATGAATGTGAAATGAAGGGAATGAAGGGAAAACCAGAAAAGAAAAACATTAGGACAGTAAAGAGACAGATATACAAACCACAAAGGAAACAGAAAGGAAAAGAGAGAAAAGGGCGTGTTAGTATGTCATACATAGAACCTGCAGTTAAATATGAAGTGTAATTTCAGTTTCACTAGTATCACCAAACGCAATTATAAAAATAAACCTGTTTTTAAACAGGCTTTGTAAACACTCCTCCCTCTGTAATTACAGGGAATCCTGCTTCTGTATCAATTCTGTTATCTGACAATATATAAAAAGTTCCCTAACCTCCCTAAGTTCCCTTTTCTCCAGCCGCTATAAATGTCTACATTAGTTGGCTGAACGCACTCACCCATTTCATGGTACAAAGAGCCCTGCTTTGGCGTGACTATGGCAGGCTTCCGTGGTGAAGGCTGTTCAATCTTCATCAGGTCGTCACAGCACTGCCTCCATTGGCCTGTAGGGGGCGGAAGTGGTTTAGATAAACTTAAGCCTGTCCACACGACATACATTTAATGCAAATTAAAAATAACAAAAACACCTAAAACATTACTACAGCAGATGCTATGAGATGTTTTCTACACATTTTTGACAGCTTAATTCTGTGTTAATGTGCCAAATTGCTTGGCAGACTGCAATTAGGCTACGAAACTGTTACTTGCCAGAAGAATTGTTTATTTTAATTTTTACTATTATTAAAATGAATAGTGATTATTTATTTAACATTGTGTCTTCTGTCATATTACATATCATCATGAATATATCCTGTCAATTAACTGCAAGATATGGTTCGTATTCCAGTTCGTTTGTATAGTTATCCATAGTTATCTACTCACTCATATCATAAAACTGCTGCCAGAACGCTTCCATCCAGCGCTGTGTATCTTCTCTGCTGTCCACCCCTAGTGTGTGCATGACCTCCTCTCCTCCATACTGGTTAGTGATACAAATATTCTGTGTCTTACTGTGAGGGTCTCTCTCTGCTGCTCGTATTCTTGTCTCCTGAGGTACAGCAGAAAACCAATACGAATTTAACATAACGTGAATTTATAACAACACAACATCTGATAATTGGACACAATTGGACACTACTTTAACAATAGTATGAAACACTTTCTGGAATTACAAGTTCTAGTTTATCCAATAATAAACACAAGTAAAATTTAAAAACTAAAGAATCATTAAAAAAAGTTACAGTTTTACAATAAAGCTGCGGACTGACTTTTTATTTCCTGATACATTATTATGATTGTTATATGTATATGTATATATATATATATATATATATATATATATATATATATATCCAAGAGAGATACAACCAGCAGTGAAATGTGAGACTGGTCTGCTCCAAAGACAGTGCAAAATATTTACAAAGAATAACAAAAAATAACAATTAGCATAACTTAAAAGAAAAAAAACTTTTGTTTTTTTTAATTATTCTAAAGAGTTCTTGTTTTTGTTAAAAGTTAAACAAAACAAAATACAGCAATATCTGAACTAAAACAATGTGATACAGTACATGCAGTATTTAACAGTAATTACACTTAAATCCAACAGGTTGCAGCAGAGGACAAGTAAATGCATTGGGTGAACAGCAGTCACCTGAGAGCCGAGGAATGTGCAGACTCACAATGCAGCTCTTAGATGTTAAAACAAATCCTTTGTGCTCATGACATGCATCTCTCTAAGGGCACTAAAAGATCCAGACCCAGTGCATGACAAACAAAAAGTCTTTTCATAACTACTATTACAATGAAGAACACTGACAGAATTACAACTCTACAGTTTTATTAGTTTTTATCAGTTATCAGTATTTATCAGTATTTTATCAGTTTTTATCAGTTAACCATTAATTAATCTTAAAACAATCACCCTAATATTTTATGTGCAGAAATAAATGGTGATTAAAACCAGATTAAATAACCAGAGTACCACTGAATGTGACCTACTTTATTAATACCAATAGTTAATACAGGCTCCACTTTAGCCTCCATGTCCTCTTTTTGATGATAACAGAAGAGGTTTGTCCCTTTCAGAACACCGTAGACATTTGTCCAGCTTTGTGGCTCACCTCCCAGCTAAAAAAAGGAAAAGATAATCTTGGAGTGAGGGAAATACATTAATGTATAAAGTGTCTGCTAAATGAATAAGTTTAATTTATGTGTATTGTGTGTGTAGACATTTACTACTGTACTGTAGTTTGGTAGACTTGAGCAAAATCTGGTGTGTATTTTTTGTCCTCATTGTAGAAACGGTACACAAGAAAGTAAATATTTAAAACAAATATGTTTTAAAAAAATTTTTAAACAATTTTCTTTTGTTTTTAATTATTATTATTATTATTTTATTATATTTATCAAGGTTTGGATGCAGGTTTAAGTAGATTTATGGTCTATATGGGCTATCTACATAGGGAACCAAGGGCATACCATAGACTTTTATATTTACAGATACGACAATGTGTGTGTTTATGTGCATGTGTGAGCATGTTATTCTCACTCACCTTGACCCTTAGGCAACCACTCATCATCTGTTGTGTCATACAATGAGGCTGAGCAGCCAGACGACAACATACACTGCCATAAAGAGGCAACCAATAAGAACACTCCTCTGCAGAGAGAGAAAGAAAGAGAGAGATGAAGGGAGAGTAAATGAGAGACAGAATGAGAACCCTTTAAGTAATGACACATCCAGTGAGGGAAAGATAAAGGAAGTTGTTTGATCTCACAATGATGGAAACAGTTTTCAAAACCCAGCAAACACAAGCTATTCCAGTTGCGTCAGGTTTGCACTCTAATGTATTCTTAAAACAGCAGGCTAAACTATCATGTGTCAAACAGACCAGCCCACAGTGAGGCTGTTTGCAGACACACAGATGGCTGTTAGTGTTTCTTATTGGCCCGTTAGACACCACTGCTGACCATTCAGAAGTTTATGAGCATGACCCTAAACAGTAAATCTGACAGATTCTGACAGTACACACACACTAACACACTCACTAGGCCTGTCTCTAATTGATTACCTAAAATGTGAAGAAAACTAGCATGTTATTAAACTAATGTGCTTTAAAGAAATCACAGAGGCGCTTGGCACAGATAAAAAGTGAGTGCTACTGTCTCTAATTTAGAAAAAGCATTTTAAAGTTACCATTGATTAAATACTTTAATTTTGTGTATCCTATATAGTTTTTCTTAGCGTGCTTTCCACATGGTTTAAGTTAAGCAGTGGGGTTATAAAGTAGTTAAAAAGAAGAGGAGAGATCAGAGAAAGTTTGGCAGCTCACCATTTCCTGTGATGGTGAGGTCATGTGTGCGGAAGCTGTCCTGGACATGAGAGAGATTGAGGGTTGTGTGTGCCAAAAGATGATATTTGGGCCCACTGTAAAAACACAGACATAAATAGGAAAAAAAAGAGAAAAGCATGACATGAAAACGAGATAAATATGTCCATATAAAATGTTTTGTAAATTCTGTTCTCCAAACTGAAATTCTAATATATTTTTACATTACACAATAAAGAAATATATAAATACAGTCAAGTAAAAGTCATCTATATAATGAAAGTAAAATTTAACTTAAAGTGTTCTCAGTAGTTAAATGTTTTTTACATAAATGCTGAATGGTTATAAGACATATTCTGTATTTAATTTTATAAAATGTTTTTTATTTAAAATTCACAGCTGGTACTGTTCATGCACTAAACAAGCGTTTAGACCACAATGGTCTATCAATTTTTATTTATAATACAGACCAGTAAATTAGTGAGATTTCTTCAAAGTTCATCATTTTAATAATGCACACAATTCATTTTGTTTAACGTTTTCATTTCATTATTTTAAACCATTTACATTTTGAACAGTTTTTTTAATAGCTTTTTATAGCCCAGATGTTAAGGTCCACACTTACACAAAACAATCACGTCTACAAATGTAGGGTTGGGTACAAGAATCTGTTTTACAATAGATGATTCAGACAGCATGTGTATTTGATGTTGTTTGCATGTTTATTTGGTTCAGAAGGTACAGGCAGCAGTGTGTGTGTGTTTATACACACTCACGGTACAGAGGGAACAGGCAGCAGGATTGTTGCCCCTCCTCCATTGCTGGTGGGACTGCAGGCTCCAGGCTCCATGGCTGCCCTCAATTTCTTTCCTGATGACCTACCCAGAGATGAGCTCAGTTTGTTGGCCAGCTTCCGTGGTGTGCTGCCCGCTGAGTAGTCCTCCTCAGAACAACAGCTGTACAGCTCCACCCGCAGCTCGAAACCTGGGCCTGCCTCATTACTGCATACAGGAAACACAGATTAATGACTACAGTACACACCTACTAACAACTGAGTACAGATACAAAACATCTGCTTAAACAGCACTGATACAGTCCGAAACCTCTAGTAAAAATGTTCAATGTCACAATTGTACTTTTTGGATTATTTGCCTTAGAAATAATGTATGATCTTACAATTTTTATTTACTTGAACACAATGAACACAATGTATGGACACACAAACACAATGTAGATCTACACAAGATTAAACAACATTAATAAAAGTAATGTTGAACAGAATAAAAGGTAGGATTAAATAAATTTATGAAAGAATAATATACTGAATATTTAAAAATTTGTAAATAAGGATAACAAAATAAGAAATGAAATACCACACATATGTATGTCTGTACTAGTCAGAATTTCAGTCACCTCTCAGATAATATACACACACACTCTTGTTTTTATGCCTTACGATGTAGGTGTGTGTGACTTTTACCATCTTCATGGGGACATGTGGTCCCCACAGTGGTAGAAAAACAAGCACACATACACACAGGTTGCTTTTAGGAAATTTAGATTCTAGGATCTTTCAAGGTTTAAATTAGATTTTAAACTCCTGATTTTTTTTATGTTGTCCCAGAGCCCACTGTATACCTTTTCTGAATGAATGAAATTATTTCGTTAAGATCACAATCTGATCTAAACTGTATCTGATCTGATCTGATTGCCAAATGTGATTATAGGTTTATTTACCCAAGTACACCAAGTGATTGGTGGTTATACTAATATCTAATAATATCTGTTGTATGTGTGGAAGAGATCTATTAAGTAGTAGCATAAAGCAAGCAATATATCCAACACTCACAACACAATAGTGTTGTCAAAGCAGATGTCTGTCAGGGTTCTGTCCACCATCACCATGTCTGTGTCAAAGATCTCACCACCCAGTTGCAGCAGACAGAAGACTGCACATCGATGCAGCTCTGAAAGACAGTGAGCAGGAAATAGAAAGACAGAGAGAGAGAGAGATTTACATGATTTCATTTGTTTAGAGGTCACCAATAATACCTGCTTTAATGTCTTCACCAGTGTTTTTGGTGCAGTGTCTGTTACATTGTCTGTAACAAGAGCAGCTGTATTCATTCAGAAAACATCTACTATTGCACCTGTGTGTTACCCTGCTCTGTGTCTTTAGATACTTCAACATCAGCTAGATTTTTACATTTACTGCAAAATAGTCTGTTCAGATCTCTTGACATGGCTTGGGCTCCGTCTTTAATGTAGGTTTATAAGTTTCTGCCCATTTTATGTCACTTAGAAAAGTAATAGTACAGCTCCATTAAACAATCCACAGTCCTCTACCATGACAATACCCTGATATCAATTGTGGTAAGTTGCACAAGCCCTAATCATTTCTATAGCTTTTAAAACATGCTTTGTTAGCTCAGATGGATTTAAAGGAAACTATACACA
Organism: Botia almorhae; assembly: GCA_036877575.1. NCBI lineage: Eukaryota > Metazoa > Chordata > Actinopteri > Cypriniformes > Botiidae > Botia > Botia almorhae. Next base: position 63,287 of record JAZGTJ010000173.1, read on the forward strand.
TGAATGCTTTTTCCATGAACAATTGCACATCCATGTGGATTCCTGTTTCACATTCATCAAAATAATGCCCCTCTTTCAGTTGCTTTAAGCAACTAAGGTTAAACTACATTAGTCACAGCTGTCTGGAAAAAGGTTTCCAATGTTCTATTTACCCAGAGGGCTTTGCTGGGTCGGAATAGTTAATAAATGTATGTAATGTTATCCTGGTAATGCATGAATTGTGTGTGTAATGTATTGTATTCAATTTTGTGTACATGCATGTGTCTTTATAATCAAAATATAAACAAAGACTTAAATGAACTGCTTAAAATGGGTTATGATTCAATATATTTAAAGAGAAAACACTGTTTAACTTGAGATAGTAAAGATAAGAGTAACAATAGATAAATACCTCCTTTATTCTTAAAATACTCGGTGTCTTTCCACATTAGAGGTATCCGAAGATCTGCAATGCAGAGGTCAGAGAATCAGACAAGGTTATTGCACACACACACAAACGCACACAAACGCACACAAACGCACACAAACGCACACAAACACACAGCTGCAGGCAACCAATGCTGTCTGTCACTTACTTTCAATCAAGGTCAAAATAGGTCTCAAATACACATCTGCAATCTTATGCCATGCAGGCTGTCAATTTGAATCACCATTATTAGCCTGACCCACCCACTACATTAACACTACACACATCTAGTCCACCTGCAAGAGACTGTTATGGAGCAACTAATGGAATAATGGCTACAGATGGTGGGCAGTAGAGAAACACAGGCTGTGTAGGAACATTTTTGTCATTTTGTGTATGTGTGGGATGAACTAAGTAATTAATAGTCTGGATGCATCTTTGTGATGGCTTAATGGTGGCCACAGTGTTCAGCTGGGTCTTGAGGATATAATTGCTGAAAAGAAGTGTGATAGTTTGCCCATTGCTGTGAAATATCTGAAAAAATCATTATTAGTGTGCGCCAACTTTAACTCTTTCGCTTTTGATTTGACCAAAGCAGGGGGACCCGCCCATAGACCTTCCCCTAGTAGTAATCAGTATGAAGGTCTGGCTACATCAGACTAAGAGGGGGGTTGGTTCCTTCACACATTACGGAGGGAAGACGGAAACACAGAGACTGATATATAAAACAGAAGGAGTGTGATTTAGCGCAGAGAATCTCATATAAACAGACCGGTTGCATGCTTTACACACAAACAAAGCACACACACATACAAACACATATTTGTGTAATGTATAATCATAATGTATAATTAATGTATAAACAAATACATTTTTATATATAAACTAAAAAACTAAAACTAAATTAAAACTCAGTCATTATAAATATTTGGAAATGTTATAATGCACTTGTGTTGGTTTCCTGAATAACATAACTCTTTTTAATATACACACAAACACACAACCACTTACGCTAAAACACAATTAACTCCATTATGGAAATGTTATTAAAAAGGATTAAAAGCTGCATTGTTGTCTGTGAACATACCTGAAATGGCTACTTTGCCTTTACATGGGGATCGGTCATCCATTGGGCCCGCATCAGATGACCTGAACACAAGCACATGTTCACTAAGCGACAATTCATTATAGGCAATATGGCAAGTTACGCTTAAAATGAAAGTCAATAGTTTCAAATGCAATGGCAATAATAATTGTGGCAGAATGCCATCACATTTACCATTGGTCAGACAAACAGACAATCCTGCTCCAACCTCAACCCACTGGTGTCGTGACAGACCGGATGCTATAAAAATCAGGCCCACAAAATCAGTGTTTACACTTGCCCTTGCTCTGGCCTTTTTTGTACCTGGAACCTTTTTGGGACCTGCTACCTGGACCATGTGATGATACGTGTTCACACTTGCTTTTGGTTGACATGCAGAAATCCTGATGCAGCGTTTGGGATTAAAACCATGCTAAACTCTTGCTGAACTCTAAAAGTTGTCAGGGACATGGTGGCTTTCCAATTTGCTTCTGTTTAATCTTATAATACATTTTGCCATTTTTAGAAAGAAGGTATTTATGTGTTTAAATATAGGTAATGCAGGCCCATGTGTTTGTTGTGTGCACAAACACCCTGCTGTACTGTAATAGGAAATTTGGAGGTTTTCGATTTTTAAGTCTTGTCAAAAGACAGTTACACTGTAAATATCAACTGTGCATATTTTCATAAGCATTTTTTTATTTGTTAATGATGGCCCTGACAGAACAATGAAAATGCTTGAACCCATGAAACTGGCTTATTTAAAGATTGACCTTTTATTCAATGTGTTTCAGTCACCAAAATCCCCAACCTTTACATCTGTCATCACACTTATTTCAGCTAAGTTTTAAGATGACAAACTTAATTATATTCACTACAGCTCAGAACAGATCAAAAGTAATCAAAATGACATCTGACCTACGAGCAACCCGCTGCATGACCTGGGCCTCTTTCATGCGCTGGAGCTCTGACATGTAGGCCATAATGCGGGCGTTGCAGGTAAGGAGACTCTTGGAAGCCTCCAGTGCCTGGTCCCTCTGAGAGCAGGCGGCCAGCAGCTTACAAGCCCCCTCTCGCATCCGTATCTCATAGTCGATCTTCTTCTGGATGTCACTGTCCTAGAAAAGCAAGACAATCATGTCAGATTTGTTACCACTTATGTTTATTTTAAATTGTTTACTTAATTTGTTTTGAAACAACATGAGGGTGACCAAATGATGATGACTTTTTTTTTTACATTGTTTGGGTGAATTATCTCTTTAATCTCATATCTAAAATCTCATATTGCATGACATACCCCCTCCATCCAAACATCACTCAACAGTTCACAGGACTTAGTAGAAGTAGAAGCATTGAAAAGTTTAAGCCCAAATTTTTATACCTGCCTAATTACACTTCAAGATGCACGTATGTGTTACGCAGCACTGCACAAAGGCCACAACCCAGTCATGTATTTGTCTGTTCTGACTTTTACTACTTGTTGTCTCAATGCAGTGATGAATGGATATGGAATGTGGAAGTTACCAACCTAGAAGAGATACCCTTGTTTAACCCACACATACATACACCATATATCATACATTGGATCATTCTTGGTGCTCTACACATGAGGAGAGAGGGGCAAATTGTCAGGATGTAGTACCATACCATACATCTCTTGTATACATGTTTCCCTTATATCTTTTATATGCTTTACCCTTCTGGCCCTTCACTGTTGCCATGGTGACGTTCCATAAACCCTTTTTTGTGTGAAAACTTCAAAAGACTCATTAAGATCTAACCCAGTCTTCAATTAAGAGATGTCAACTGCTCAACCCAGTTTTTAATATTCCTTCCATTCTCTCCTTTCAAATGAACTTTCACAGAAGGCTAAACAAAATGAACCACTTATGACGATTTAAGAATCCTATTGAAACATGTTATAAAGAGTATACGATTAATGTCTTCATATTGTGTGATATTAATGGATGACAACAATGACATGGAGAGAGAAAGGGCGAGTTAATCACAATGACTGAAAGGCATGTGTCAACAATTAAACACTTACAGTATTCACATTGATAAAATTACCCAAACCAGTGCTCACTTAAGCCCTGCCTCACTCATTATGAGTTGTTGTGCTGCTGTTTACTCACACACAAGCACTCGGACATCCTTCTAGCAGCGTTTATGTGTCGAACTATCAAACACTGTCAAATACTGTCAAATACTCATGGTACCATCTAATGATGCAATCTGATTGGCCCACACTTTGTTTAGACACTCAAACAGTGTCATACCATATGAACCCTATGACAGGTGCCAGGACAGAGCAGCATGCCAGTCATTACACCCCAGAACAAGGGTGGCGTGCTGGCAGCAGAGGGTGTGAACGAGCAAGTTAAGAGCAATGAGAGCAGGAGGAAACAGTGAACACCAATTGCCCTGCGCAAGTGTAGAAAATGATAATGGAGATGGAATCTTCACCACATCAACTGACAGACAGAGGACCAAGAGTGTGTATGCTAGAAATAATGAATCTATGATTACTACAAATGCTTTAGACAACATGTTAATTTTTACGACACTTCTGACCCACAAGAACCCCACGGCAATAGGATCATCATAACAATGACTGGTTCATTTCTGTTATATATGAAATTACTTGGACTTTGGAATTCCTAATCATTTTTAATTAGCTTTCTTGCTCTCTAAGCACTTTAAACTCCCAGTGGTCATGATACATGTGTGTACAGTGAATCAAAATTGTCAAAAGCACATTTTTTTGGTGGTAGGGGAAATGAGTCATGGGAAGTGACTACAGTCTTTGAATGATATGCTACATGTTTCAGGCATTTCCTTTACAAATGCCTTCCAAAATGAATGTGAACTAATGGCTTGTCAAAACAAAGAATATACACAGAGGAACCAGCCATTTGGAGCCAGATAATGAGACTTTAATTTGATCTAAATCACATTAAAACGCTAGTCGTTGTTTGTAGATGTTTGTTTTAGCTCAATTGTTTACAGCATTTCCAATCTATTTGACCAATGAATGTCCATGACTTTTCTATGACCTCTGCAGCTGTTTGTGATTACTGGATAAGGTATTTTTACAAATCATTTATGTTCAAGTCAAGTTACAATTCTTGAAATTATTGATTGAATTGATTTTATAACAATAAATGATTGTTATTTAATCAAACTTACAACAACTATTGAAAAATGTTACAATGTAGAGCTTATAGGCCCTCAGGGTTCTCATTGTGTTATTTGACATCCTCCGACACTCTTGAGAAAACACTTGGTTTGTTCAGTTTTATCTGCTGTTTTACACACTGAGGTTAAGGAGAACATTTTGACCTCTCTTTTACATCATTGCAGCAGTGATATCAGAGAATGGGTCCTCATGTCTAAGACAATTAAAACTACAATTCAGAAGAAGACAGAAGAAGTAAAATTCACTTTGTTGATATGCATTAGCAATTAGTTACACAAATGTGTCATTTTTACTAGGAACTACCCAACAACTAGTTTCTTGTGATAAACTGACAATATTCAGGCTAAGAACAGAGACTGATATTTTTTTCCTATAGATTATTTCAAATTAAACAAAATTACAAAAAGCACAAAAGTGATATTAACTTTAGTATCTCTTTCATTGTTTTCTAAGTATCTCTTTATTGTATTTAATGGGTCAAAGCTTATTTCTAAGAAGGAATCAAATGTTGTGAGGTCATTTCCTGTCATGATAAACTTAGCTGCAGTGAGCTGCTATAAAGCTTCCCTGACCGACAGGAGCAGCTGTCACTCCTGCAGGACTAAAGAGAACAAGAAATCTTTGAGATCATGCTGAACAACATAAACTATGTGAAAAGAATTGATCTTGTTATTGCTCACAGCTGCTTAAATGGATGTTAGACTTGGAAAACCTGAAAATGACCAACTATATTGACGATAGGCAGGGGAAAAAACACAGGAAATGAACAACACCTTTTCAGACAAACAGCAACTATTAAGTGAAAAGATTTGCATTCTTCATTCTATAACAATTTACTTTTAATCAATTACACTAACAAGGAATACTCAGCACAACAGCACTTTAACACTAATTACTACTGTACCTTTTGGTATTATTCAGCTCTCACTTTCTCTCACAGAAAACTACACTGACACCCAAAGGCAAAACACCACTCGAGAAGGCCACATCACTGAACACACCCACAAACATACTGGATTTCACTGACCGAGGCCAGACAGCCTCTAATTAGTAAACCACAAATATGCACCCGCCTTCCCCAACCGTTCCGCCCAATCCCAGCGCTCTTCTATTCGTTCTTGTGGTTCAACCAGGCATAGAGGAGAGTAATGGACTTTCCCATCAATATGGTTGTAGACATAAACCAGCCTGGAAATGATCCATAAAGGGTTGAAAAGGGCAGAAAGGGACACTAAGGACACTGACTAAGTCTCTGTGATTCAGTCTACTGCAGGGCAAAAGGCAAATCTTTCTGCGTAAGCTGATATATCCAGTTACATAAAAGATAAATCAAATTAACATCAACTCCAGCTTGCAAAAAAGCACAACACAGCCCTATGCTAGCATCACATGACTAGTATCGTCCATTCAGTCTACATTTACTGTCTTGCACAGTATTTGGACACGCACTGTTAGCTACACTTAAAAACATGTGTCTTTAGATAATACAACAAAATATCAAAAGAAGCTGCATTTGTTTTAAAAACATAGCATAAAAACACCGTCAAGCAAAACTGTTAGGTTTTAAATTATCAAACAATATTGTTTAAAGCGTAAAAGTATAAGGACACAGCGATTGTCTAACATTGTGGAACATGCCTAAAGTATTATAGGTCACCCGTGTGAACTTAAGGGAATAACTCATTTCATACATCCACAAAAATGACCTTGAGACCAGTTGGTTACAAGTAATTACAAAAGGTTAGCTTTGGGGAAAAGTCACTAGTTACTACTTGGTTTTATAGTTTGTTTCTTTTTTTGGTTGTCCCAAAATGTCCAATAAGTTTTTATGACCACTATATTTTTCATATGTACATTAAAAAATTCCTTATTATCCTTAATTTTCAAACACTCTCCACAAAACTTCAAATAAACACAAAATGACTATTGATGTAATACAAATAATCTCTGTAGAAATTGAAATGCCTGATTTCTATGACAATCAGGACAGGAACCAGCATTGTTTCACTGTGAGGATTTTGCTGTTCTCTTGACTGCAGTTAACCCTGTCAGCCCACTCAGAACATTACCCAAATACTAAAGCCACACTGGGAGTGAAAAATTGATTCTAAAGTGATTCTATGGAAAAAAGGCAACAAGTGAGGGATATTCCAGACAAGTAGATTCTTTCCCAATAGAACTGCGTAGGCCAAAATGGAATCTTATTTTGGATGCACAGAAATACACAAGGCTCGTTATTAGCACACAATGGGCCATTTGAGACGTTGTTGTGTATGTGTGTGAGGGTCTTGTAAAATGCACAGTGTGTGACTATGGCCCTCCAGCCAGCTGTTCCCACACAAAGGCGTGAAGGCTTTCAGCACAGCTGGTTTTGGACAACTTAAAAGGGTGTGTGTATGGGAAAAGGGGAAGTCCGTGTGCGCTGAAGAAACTATTGCACTGGCTGTGACAAAAAGAAAAGAACGGGTGTGTGGATACATGTGCATGTTTAAGCTTTTAAACACTGAACATATCATAAATATATTTCTATTACAGATTTGGGCTATGTAGGTGTGTGTTTTAGGTCTGGCAAACAGTGCAAGCAAAGACATTTGTCTATGTTTGAGTTATTGACAAATCTTTTTCCACAGAGTGTAAAGACTGTGGAGATCAACAACAGCTCATCCGGATAGAGTGGGAAGATTGGAACATCTCATTTAGTCCTCTGGAGTCTTTGTGCTTAACATCAGATTTACAGCCAACTTTTTAAACAAGTAAACATTACATACTTCATCTAGATTTACATCATAACATTAGTGTTATAAATAATTAGACGTTCTGTATAATTACATTCCAAAGTCTAAATGTTAAGTACATGAGGCCTCTGAGATTAGATCTAAATGTTCCAAAAGCAGACATCTGTTCTGCCAACTCTCCTTTGAAGTGGATTGAGATAACCTCATCTCTGCTTAACCTGCTTATGTAAATCCTACAGAGTTAACTTGATTTACACATCTCCTCTGGAGAAGAATGTGGGATAAATTAATATACACAGGTTTTTCACAAATTTGAAAAAGGGAAAAAGTCTTTATGAGTTTGTTTAAATGACAGGAATTGCCTCATGTAATCAAACTATAAATAAGTACAAGAGTTCAGTCAAGGCAAACCTGATGTTTTATTGCTGCTTTAATATCAAGACTTCGATTTCAGGGAACAAACTGATTATCCAGCTGTTCTAGTAAATATTATATGATCACAGAATATGATCACAGATCTGGTATAGCACTGAATTTTGTTAAAATAATGGTATTGTCCTGTAAGAACCTTACTGACACTAGTAGAAGTGATTTACTAACAGTCAACATTGACATTTAAGAACATTAAGATAAGAATATAAACCAAATCTCTCACTTTTTATCTAGTTTCAGACTGCAGTTCAGTTGCAATCTAAAGCCCTATTCAGACGGGACTAGTTTTACATGGAGAGCTTCTCAGTGATTTTAGTCCTGTTCCAATGTGCCATCTCAGTAATCATTACAGAAAAGATTACGGCAACTTTTACCTCCTGCAAACAGGTCCAGACAAATTACTTCAGGTAATGCTAATGCCATGCAATTAAAACAACTATAAATATGTATGTAAATATTGTCATGTCTGTTTAAAATGAGTATGATGGTGCTTAAAGAAGTATTTAGTTGCGTTCTACACAAGTCTGTGTTTTCCGCATACTATTCAGATCAAGAAGACAGAAAGAATATTAATATTACAGACAGTGTGGTAAAATGACTTTAAATTATATCTACCCATGTAAAACTAATCCTGTCCAAATAGGCTTAAATTCTTTCTTAAACTCTTAAGCCATGTTTAAATATGACATTCTATATATCACACAAAAGCATAGGTAAACCTTCCACAGTCACACAGATGCTCTCCATATCCAAACACAACATGTTCACCTCAGGCCTGACACACTCTGCCTGTCTACAGTGAGGTAATGTCCTGGCTGTGGCCCTGCTAAACCCCTTACAGGCTCAGTTTCTGGGCTAGTGGAGGAACAAGGGGAGTAGAGGAGTCTGGTTGCCTTAGTGACACACTCTGGCTGATCTGTATTCCCTTATGGCTGTTAATCCCAGGTTCTGATGCTGCTGGAGGCAGAGTGTGGGACTGGTCTCTAATCAGCTCAGGCGCGCTAATTGGTGGTTAAGCGCCTCCATATAGAGCCGTGATGAAAAGTGGAAACGGTGACCTTGAAGAACCACTGTGATGATCAGGTTTACACCAGTGAACAGAAGAGTATTGTACATCTAATGAGCTGCAGCATAGGCTCTCAGATCTGAAATACATGCAAATTTAAAACAGATGCAAAATTTGAACTAAATTGATCATCAGCGTATTTGTATTTCTCCTCAAGCCCACTTATTACTAAAGATTTCTCTGATACTAAAGATTTCTAAAGACCCCTCTGACCGTCAAAACTTAAATAGGCTGTTTATGCTACTGTACCTTTAAGACTTCTTTATATAAATGACCTCTTTTATGGTTGGATAACTTCTTTGCATGTCAAGTTTATGCAGTGTCCTTCTCACTGTTGTTAATCAGGGTGGGCCAGGCTGCTGAATACTAAATAGGTGTTGATAAACGTGGATGGTTATATCCTATACAATATACAATGTGCTTTGTGGTTTCTTTATGTTATTTCTGAATAACAAAGCAACAAAGAGTGCTTTGTGCTGTAAATATTATAATGTCAACATTGTTCATTAAACTCTTAGGTCCAATGATATGATTATGACATCACCTGATTTTCTGGTACACTAACTTTATAGGTGTGTAGTGGCTTTGGTAGATAAAAGGTGGGTATGTGGCTATCAAGATGTCATGGGAAAAAGATTTTACTGTGTTGATCCCATAGAAATATACAAAACCTGTTGACACTATTCAATAAAGTAACATGATCTGGACAGTTTATAAGCTTTTTAAACAGTGTCTTCACTGTTTAACATGTCCCCCCTTAACATGTCCTAACAAGTCTGTTTTTAACATGTTTCACTATATTTGTGGGCATTTATTACATATATAGCCCTCACAAGTATAGCCACCGATGTACAAATACATAGTCTGTTAAGATATTCCCTCTTTCTGATTACAGTGCTAAATGACCAACAAACGTTAAAACTTTAACTTACAGCTCCACAAATCACCAGCACCCTCAGGGACCAGCAGTTTATTACTGTAATCACAGTAACCAAACTGTCCCACAACTCTCTCTCATGCTGTTGAACACTCCATCAGACTGTGTGAAACAGAGCTGTTATGCCTCATTAAGACTATCTGTGTCGACAAAACACTTGAACAGCAGAAAGACCCCCTGCAGAATCGACATCAGGCTGCATTGTACACTCACAATTGAACTGCAAATTATGTCTGAATGAGACGTTCCAGCTTTCTAAACACTCATGGGGTTGAAAGTATTTACAGTAACAAAGAAACAAACTTTATGTTTTGCAGCTTTGTAACTGATTTTAAATGTCTCGTTCTGTGGCACAGCAAGTGATGTGACAAACCGAACCCTTTCAACATGAGTTTCCTAATACACTATTGAGTCATTAATTAATGCACAAACGCCGCTGTGTGGCTAGTGTACTAGAGCTCTTCACTCTTCATTAGCATGTCTATTTAAGATGCGGGTCTTCAGGCAGCAAACAAACTCAGCTGCCATGGGCTGACCTGAGATAGACAGAAAGACAGAGAGAGGAGTGAAATACTTTGACATTTAACACACTTTGATATTGGCACACTTGTGTATAAGGGTGACATGACAAAGCAACACATAGTAATGTGAAAATCAAGAACAGGAGGCATCCAAAACATGTCAAGATGAGAGGGATATTATGTAGATGTAAACAGAAGCAGAGTTTAGTTGACGACAATACCTTTGCTTCAGTAAAAATGCAATTGCAGTTAATGTCTAGTACAGGTGTGAATATATATTGACTATTTTAGGCCTTCAAATGTGACTCATCTAGTTAGAATTAAGGGTCAAAGCTATCTTTTTATAATATTTGTGTAACATTTTTGAGTGTTTTGTTTTGTTCCCAGGTGGGACATATGTAAAGTTATTTTTGCACACATACACCCTTACCGTACAATTTTACTATAATTATCTTTTACCATAATTAATCCTAATGGTTTGTGTTCATTGAGTGTAAAATGAGGTTGTCGTTTTACCACAATAACACTACATTGCATGCATACTTCATTGAAAAACAGTGATAATGAATAATTATAAGAAATCTGTTGTAACCAATGGAAAATTAATCAGTATTCCTCCAATTTATTACGTTTCTGGACTAAAAGCAAAAATGGATATTTGTGAATGCGTGACATAGACAATACCCTGCACGGTCCCGACCGAATTTAGGACTGGCAGTTTTACAATAAAGGTATGACGTTAATGTACAGGCTGTGATATCTTTATGTCTTGTAATACTTTAATAGCACAATAATGCTATTGGAGTAAATATAAACTGTGTGTTTCCTGCAGTGTGAAAGCCCCTATACTCAACCATTTAAAAGCAATCACCAACCCAACAAAACAACCGACATCATGCATCTCAAACATGAGCATGAGATATTCAGTATCCATCTCACGTCACACTACAACACTTATCCATTCAAATGCTGAATGACATGCACTAAATCCTCTTTTACTTTTGTATTATTACAACAGGCCCTGTTCAACCACAATTGATTGGCCTTTGGTCAGACAGGCCATGAGATGCAATCTGCAGATTTTGTTATTGCAAGTATGTGTGTTACATATGAGTGTGTATTTCCTCTAATCTGTAGCTTTGCTTAACATAATGAAAAGTTGATTGCAAAAAGAAGTCTATGCATACACAATTATCAGAGAGGGAAAGAGAGAAAAAAAAGAGACAGACAGAGAGCATCAGTTAATGCTGGTCGTCTCCTCTGATAAGATGCAGCTCCACGTCAATCTACATGGAGATTTGATGTCAACAAGCTCACAGCTAAATTAAAATTCAAACACTGCTTCATTTAATCATTTTGAGAGCTAGTGCTCATGAATATAAAGCTTTTACTTTTTCAGCATTTCGTTCTCCCTCCCGTCTGTTGTCTTTCCATTTTCTATTTGTTTATGCTGTCCTTTTACAACAGACAACGCTAGTAAATGATAAATACACACAATCAATAGGTTCTGTGTGCAAATTTTGTGCTGTTAATAGAAGAGTCAATCTACAAAACAATTGTAATTTTTGTCCATCATGTTTAAAAAAATAGCAACTGTTGAAATATTTTTAACCCTATCCCTAACAGAAACCAGAAATTTTATTTCATGTTTATTTCTATTTCTATTTTCTTATTTCTAATATTTCACCATGCGCCTCTCCCAGCATCTTTACTTGGCAACTTTACTCTGCAGTATTAGCAAATATTAGGGATGGGTACCAAAATCTGTTAATAATCGGGCCACAGGGCTAAATTATGAAAGACTGGAAGTATGATAATCCATTTTATCGGTTCTGCTTTCTGTACTGGAGACACTAAGAAAATAAATTTAATGCATATTGCTACATAAACATTACCTTGCACACTTTATCTCATCAGCTGTTTCAAATGTGCAGTTAAAACTTTAGACTATGGTGCATTTTTGTTATTTCAAATGTAAAACAGAGATCCACAATGAGAAGTTAGCTGACTCAGCCATTTAGCACACCTCTGTCCCATCAGACGGAATGTGTTTTCTCTGCAGTCGTCCTTATTGTTAACAGACTTTCACCCAAGCATGTGGATGTGCTTATTTTTCTAAATAAGAACAATGTAAAACTATGTAAACTCCTATTTGAGTGTGATCTGGTTTAATAACGTATTATTTTACTGTACTTTTTTGTTTACATACATTTGGATATGAGTAAGATTGTTCTAAAACAGTGACAAAATATTAATGATAGACCACCAAAAATGTACTCACACTGGGGATTTTACAAATAGATGTATATGTTAATTAAATTACTTTAAAACAGTGATATTTTCAAAATATTTCCGCAGCTTTTGCTGTAAATTAATCATTTTAAGCTTGTGTCCCTGCCTCTTGTGGAATATCAGCTCAACACATTAAGTGTTGAACTAAGTTTAAACTGCATTTTCAGCAGAGCTTGTTGAGCTATAAAGCAAAAGAGCCCTTTGGTGTTTTGAGTGTGGACCCCTACGCAAAAAGCAACCACCTACAGATACAGCAAACAGAGTAACTGATTCACACAAACAACAGTCCACAATAATAACACACACACTAACACACATAGAGCCTACACACTGCCCTCTCTCCTACTACAACATCAGACTGCTTCTTCTTACTTGAATATAAAAACACAGTTTTGACATGATTTAATCACCAAAACAAATATACCAAGCATGCCTTCTCAAACACAGTCAATCTCTGCACTTTTCAGGAATGTGTCTCTGACAGAGCACGTATATATAAAATCATTCCTCTTCAAACACAGAATCCAGTTCATGAAGCAGCAAACTAGTAAGGGCCTATTCACAACCTAAGCAAACAAGACCTTAACTTCAACAATACATTCCTGTGAACTTTTTCATTTGGCATGTTGGCTTTCCCTTATAAAACTCAACAGCCAATAATATCTAAGCTTTTTGGTCATGTGCCCAAAGCTGGTGTTTCACAGTAGATGTGAAGGTGAGAATTATTGATATCACAGGTCTCCAAGTTTAAGAAACATATAAAAGCCATTAAAGCAGGTAAAAATGTTATTGTCTGATGGGTTGTGTATTGCATTAAGAGAAGAGAATGAGTGAAATGCCTGTTATGTGGTTCTTATTTTAATTAGCCCTTCTTCAGTGCTTTGTTTATAGGGATTTTGTCCTAAGTGTGATTAATCCTTAAACCTGTTACAACCAGAAAGTGAATTATTACCACCAGACACACAAACAAGTGAACACATATTTCCATATAGACAATGTGAGTGAGTGAAGCCGAGGCTTCAGCAATACTCTCTCACTCTCTCTGAATCTGTGTAATAAACACATTGGTATTTAGGGCTCGCAAAATTGCTAGCCCAACATCCCGGGGCTATTGTGTCATCCAGTCGGGGTACCATAATGTATTTCCACCCTGCCCGTTGGGCTATTTTATGAGGAGGAAAAGTATATTGCGATGCTTTTGCATTCTCTCACAAATTTGGTCAGGTAATTCTGTTGTATGTAATTTTCGGGCATCGGGGAGTCACTGTCAGTATGTAGGGTATTGAAATCACTTTGAATATGCTCGCTTTCAACTTTGACTTTCAATTAGAGATTGCGCTGTAAACTGTGTATCAGTGATGCTCGTCGATCCTTACGTGACAAGTAAACAGCCAATAATATCCCGCAGCAACATTATAATATCTCGCGGCTACATTCCGTGAAATCTCTACGTGACATTAAACGTGATAAAGAGGTGCATGCGCAGTGGAGAGAAAATCACTGAGTTAAGATGCGTATGGATTTACGCAGGTATTTCAGTTCTGAAGAGGAGACCGATGCACAGATGGAGCTGATGAAGGAGATGCTATGCCCTCAACGTCGAGTGGCATTTTCTTATCTGTGACTTCACTTGATATTTCAGATTCAGAATCGACAGACTGAACTGTTCTATATTGTTTTTACAAGTTCATAGAAATTTCAGTTCAGTTAGAACCAAATATTTGTATTGATGATTGTAATTTGGTTATTTTATGGTTGTTGTTATAAAAACGTTTATGATTTATGTTTTGTCTCCTTTATAATATTCTACATTAAAAATAGTATCTTTTTTTTTTATTTGGACTTCTTAAATTTATTTCAGGCTACCAAAATCTGAAGAGTGCCTGCCCGAAGGGCTACCAGGGATTTTGAAATTTTGCGAGCCCTGGTATTTCAACCCTTCAGACTGGCAGCCACATAAAACACTGACAGGAGTGCTTCACTCATGCACAAAGCCTCTAATAGTGAAATTCTCCCCGTCCATCTTGCTGTCTCTCTTTCAAACCATCCACACATCAAGCCATTCTCTGGTCCAGACACAGATAAATGGCGCTGTCAAAACCAAAAATACACAGCACCACTTGACAGAAAATAGCTTAGCTCAGCTAAGCAACTGTCCCAAGACTTCAGACAGTCAATCTAAACAGAATAATGTGCTAAAATTAAAAATAGGGTAGGAAACAAGAGAGAGTGGCAAATCAGAGTTTGTGTCTGCGGGTCTGTACGGACATGCCTGTCTTGTCTGCAGTGACTTCATCCTTGTATTTCACAGTACTGCTACAGCTTGTACACCACACATAACAGAATCACTAAAGCAGACCCACATTCATTAGACAAACCTGTTAAATTACACTAGTCTGCACTGGCCCTGACTATTTACAATCCATATTTTAACTGAATTGAGAAAATATCAAAGAAGTTAATGAATTAACACATGTGCTTAATTAAATTTGTACAATGGTATTTCTTTTTTAAAATTTCTTTAAACGTATTGAAGACTTAACAGATATCTTAACACTTCTAACACAAACATAGTCTTTCCTTAGGAATAATAATGTCCTTAAGTTTTAACAACAAATCAAAAGAGATTATTTGCTAATAAATATTTTAATTGATTGGCAGGCCTAGAACATACAATAAATATTTTAGCTCAAATCAAGGGCAGGTATTTATAGCTTATACCTACAAATACAGTCTCAAGTGTCCATTGTTTTAATCTACAATTCCTAGGTGTTTTAGCTGCAGCTTGCAGACATGCAGAAAGAAGAAATTGCATCTCTGTTCAGCAAATATTGATTCTTTAAATGCATTCAGACCAGATGGTAATGATTCACTTGCAGCAGCAGCTAGCCGGCCTTAACTAAATCCTGCACATCACAACAAGCTGCCAAACCTTTCCACATTAAAATGTATTGATTAAATTCCTGAGACAAAACACCACATCCTGAGTCATGACCGAAATGATTCAGACCAACCTCCAAAAATCTCAGGCGAAAAGAGCAAACCGTCTCTATACCTAAATGTCTCCTCAGACATGACCTTTCTGCATCAGACCACCAGTTTAAAGTGATCCTGACACCAAACCTTACAAACACAATGACTCAATCTGTTAAAAAAAAACCCGGAGGCATTAGGAGGAAAACATTAAGAATGTTAAAAAAACCATTAAAAATGCTAAGAAAGTCTAATGCTCTCTGCCACAAACAATACAACAAACAAAACATGGACATTTTTGAAGTTGTCCTATAGACAGGTTTTAATTATTTTTTGGAAAAATATGTTACTGCTACATGCATTGTTTAATTCCAGACCGACAACAAACAGCAAGGAATTCCTATAATGCCCAATTTATGACTAAAATGAATCATTCATTCATAATTGTATTATCAATATTCCATTTTGGCAACATATGCTCATGGTTTTTACATTGTGGCAGACGTCAACCCTTTTGGATGATAAAAAAAATTCAAGATGATTGACATGACAGTTTAACAGTTCATTTAATAAGACCATAGCGAATGCTAACCTCCCCTAAAAATGGCATTTTTGTCCACCAAAATCAGAAAAGCCGCCTCCACGCATCATCCACTAGCCGCATCATCTCGTGTATGCAGGTACTGTGTGCGCGTGGGCATCTGACCTTGCTGCTGCACCTGCATACAACCACGCAGCTTTACCTGAGCATATGCCATTCATTGCCCGTTTATATTAATGACACTGCGAGTATACTCTTTAAACTACATTAAATCAAACTATTTTAAACCACGATATTCTAAGCAAATACGCATGATATTCAAAAATCTTGAGAAATCAATTCTGCAGGTGCACATCGGGTTGAACAAGAAATCGCAATCTGGGGGTGCAAAATGCCATCACTTACTCGCAGATTCTTTGTATTATTCATGCTAGAAGAGTCGCTCGAAGAAGATCTGAGGACAGGCGAACTCCGAAATCACCGTGCGGTTTTACGCAATCCTACACACAAGCCCATTCACAGCAACTCTGACAGTCTCGAAGTGATAAAATTCCCATTTCTCAGAGGCAAACAGCACGTGGATGGGACACTGGCTGTGTCACAATTGCGGAAAGAATGTTCGCCCGGGACCGCCGGTGTTTGGCACGGTCATCTGGCCGAGCTCATCCCCCAGCTGTCATCTCGAGCAGCTCAGACTCTCTTCCTCCAGAGGGGGTCAAACGAGCTGCGGTGAAAACCAACCAGTGAGGCTGGAGAGGGGGCGGCGGTGCTGACTTCTTTAGGTTTACAATTCCAATTAGTCCTATGTAGCGTTATCAAAACGTCAGGTTTTCCTAGACAGCATTTTAAACGAAGGTATAATCATATCACGTGCTCTGGTGTAATTTTAAAATAAAGTCGCTTCTTAAAGATCAATGCTGGTAGTCTACTGGCTAAACCAAGGTGATCCTCGTCTTTCTCTAAATATCTTTAATCCCTATAGTCCGCTACAAGTCCACGTTGAATTACATCACCGCTCTAACAATAGCAGCGAGCGCTCAGAATAACGCGCCTCACTGGAACAAGTAGAGAATATGGTTCAGATCAGCACCTCGGCTCGTTGGGTTAAACCAATTAAATCTTACATGTTTTTCACATGTACCTTAAATCCTACAAATAAATGTACATTTTGCTTCACTAAAAGTACTATTGTTGTATTACCATGTTGCTTTTTTAAATATAAAGATAATATTTTTATAGATAATGCAGAGATAATAGCACTTGGACATTCATTTTTTTTAAATACGTTGGAATACCATGTAAATGTATATGCTATTCCAGGTACGTATATTACCAATATACATATTCATATACTGAAAGTTTATTGTTGATATGTACCAAAGTACCATTAATCATCTGATACCATCACAGTAACATGGAATTAAATTTTGTAATGATTATCTAACATGCAATATTTATTAGTTATTACTAGATATTAAAGTCACATAAGCATATACAGTTAAATGGAACTGTGTCCATTCAGAGATAGTTTAAAACAAATTGAACTTCCCTTGAGTTTTTTTTCCTGCTTGGTAGAGGCTTTTCAAACACCAAGCAAACCTGTAATAATCACAGCATCATAGACTAAAACTTGTTGTAAGCTTTGACAAACATATACTGAGATTCATTAAGCCACTTCACATGGCTATTCCAGAGGGCACAGCAGGTAATATTCACCCAGCTGGAAAATAGGTAAACAAACCAAAATTAAGAATGCCAGCAACCCTGTGTGTTCCAAAATGTTTCAAATAACAGTGCAAGCGGTGGGTCTTTTTGTAGTGCAAGCAATGTAACAAAAATTAATAAAACAATCCAAAGCACATGCTCGAGGCAGCACTGAACTGACATTCTTTGAACATTTTTTTGAAAAGTAGGATAAAAATAAGGTAAAATATGGAGACAAACAGAAGAGTCTAAATCATACAAATGGGGTAGATTTTCAAAAAAAATCCACAGATAACATTTATTTATATACATATATATGTGTGTGTGTGTGCTCATGAGGAGTAATAGGATTGAGCTGCGGAAGAGAAAGAGAGCAAAATGAGAGAAATAGGGAATAAAAAGGAAGTTACAGTAGAGAGTTACAGCTGGGAATTGTCTTCAACAAATCAATGAACATGCTGAGAAACAAGCAGAGATAAAAGATAAGCTTTATAGAAAGCAGAGGAATTTTGACCCGAGACCATTCCACACGTATCCTTAGGAAATGTACTGTATGTGCCCGCAGGCTGATACCTATATCTCAACACCCATGCAAATACACATATCCTGTAGTTAGGGAATGTTTTCATCTGAATCCAAAGATCATCATGCAGTAACAAGATCTGTTCAACAACAGCTGCACTAACTGCGACGCACAGCATTACTGGTCACAAGGAGCAAGAGCATGTGTCAGAGCCAGAGACAATACATCATGAAGTAAAATTAGCCAAATGCTATTATGTGTAATGTGTATTTGTGTGGAAGTGAGAGAAAAACAAAAACAGGGAGAGAAATGAAGACAGGAAACTACTGTATGTGTTGTGGAATGTGAGTGCATGATGTATTTGAGAGATATAGTAAAGACCCAGGCAACAGTAGTACTGAAGTGCCAGAAGCCTGTGCACAAGACCAGAGAGTCACAGAATGACCTGCTGGGATACAGCAAGAAAACACTACAATAGATCCTGCAGACAACCAATGAAAAAGCCTCACTGCTGCTCAGAAAAAGTGATTAATTGAATGCTTCATTCGGTTAGTTCTACTTCCAAAGGGTAGTCTAAAGTTATTTAAAACAAACAGATTTGGATATTTATTTTCCTGGTTAAATATAATCCAAACTAAATGTTTGAGTTCCCCCACAAGAATATAGTTTAAAAGAGTTCATTAGGTTTGGTATTTGGCCTTTGTAACGTATCTTAAACTCTCCATTTGGGGCTTGTAATTTTTAATTCTATCATTTTTACTTTCTCATGGGGGGTTGGGGGGTCTTTCCCACTGAACAAAATCTTGTTTCCTATCTGAGGCGTGTTGACCTCATCTCTTGAGTTTGTTTCCTTCCTCACCATACACCGTATATCCATAACAGTGTCCAAGACATTTAGAATTCTGGCTGTTTTATAAAAGCAAAAAAAAGGAAATCCCCAATGGTAATATGTTCCCATAAACCATGGCAAATATTTAAGCATACAAATTCTTATTTCATGTATAAATATATACAACCTATTTCAACAGCTCTTTTTATGTCCATGCACATGTCTACATTTATGTAGCTCCAATAAAGTACCTACATTTGTTCAGTTAATGTTTCTTTGCTGACATTTTTTTAGCTTATACTATCATTACCCACAAATCTCTTGATTACATTTTATATAAAGTAAATGCTGCGCATATAGCAGTTATAAACCACAGATTCCTCCGAGAAAATCTCTCACGCTTTAACATCAATAAAAAATATATAGAGAGCTAAAAACACTAGCTATAAAGCACTAGCTAAACCGATAACAATGGAGTTCAATCAGTTCAATCAATGGAATTTGCTAAAAGGCTTTTGGAAATATTGATTTGTGCATTATAGCAACACGTGCATAACAACATCTACATCTCAATGTCTTGAGAAAGTTGAGATGATTGATAGCTGAACATTGACTCTAAACAGAAAGTCCACAGACAGAACAAAGCAAATTTCACTGTCAAGCAAAAAAATGTTGTGTAAACAACATATCCTTGTGTCCTGTAAAATTAACTAAGTTTTAGTGTTTCTGTAGCTCAGTTGGTAGAGCATTGTGCTAGCAACGCAAAGGTCATGGAGTTTGAATTCCCAGGGAGAACATGCACTGACAAAATGTATAACTGGAATGAACTGCAAGTCACTTTGGATAAAAGCGTCTGCCAAATGCATAAATGTAACAAAGAGCCTATTGTACAAGAGGAAAAGATTTGAGGACAATTACATGGTGGGGACAACATCAGATAAATCAATGACAGCGGCTACTGGAAAAACAACACCAATATGGCTGGTCTCAAAAAGACCATTTGCTTGAAGGGGATTGTTACAAAAAGGGTTAATCTATAGAGTAAATGTCAGCTCCTTCCCAAGACTAGCCATTCCTTAGCCAATGAGAGCTAAGAAAGATTCCTGCATCATGTGCTCCTACACTGCTCCTTTAACCAGCAGCCTGGTAGGATAGATTAATCTAAAGGATTTGCACATGCCTATAGTATTCATGAAAGCACAGCCCATTTTAAACCTTTGGTTATTAACTATTATTAAGACTTGTTTGATCAGAGATCAGAATTTATCCAGAGCAGAACATTAATGGTAACACAAGTAAAACAGAGTTATTGACCCTCAACAGAGGCTAAAATAAGCTGTAGCTCAATTAAATCCGACTTAATGTGAATGAGATTTAACATCTAACAGATCTACTGGTATTCATAGTGTCCAATACTACTGTAATGTTTTAGAGCTGTCTGGTGGTAAACCAAAACTCATAACTGGACTCAAGTGTATAATAAGGATCCTACTTAACGCAGTCTTATAAAAGCCCCATAAAAATCTAAGGGTTATGTTGGCAATTTACCAGAGAGCTTTTAATGACAGCATAGTGTACACTTACACCCAGCCGATGTCATCACCAATAGGAGGGGGGCATTATTAAAAGATGCAAACATAGCAGCTATGCTTTATCTGCTTCAGCCATGAGGCAGAAGTCTAAATTTAATATGAAGCCCTGTTGCCTGACCTTCACATTTCTCCAGCTCAACCATGAACTATGAAGATGGAGACTTACATCACTATGAAGGGTCTGACATCAGACATCAGCCAATGAAAACAGTGCAGTGAATACAGGTATAAATAGAGATCAAAATATGTTGTTATAGGACCAAACAAGCTGCATTTGTAGGTAGCATAAATATAATATGATCTAATAGCCTTCTGATCTACAAAACTGGAAAAGCCATATATTAATATTAACACAAGATTTTACAAACCTGCTCTCAAAACTTCTGGTGGTACCCAAAATCGCAAAGTCCATTAAAGGCGGCAGAGCTTTTTTGCACTTGGCTTCTAAACTCTGGAATAGTCTGCCCAATGCTGTTCGGGGTTCAGTCACTCTCTCGCAGTTCAAATATTGTTTAAAGACAAATCCCTTTAGCCAAGCATCTCACCACTTGTTTTTCCATTCTACCTCCCTTAAAAAGTTAATAAAATATTATGCTCTTAACTTTATAAACAGCAGCTACGCTAATTATTCTTTGTTTTGGATTTTTATCCCAGGGTTTCAATCCCAGGGTAGAAACAGATTACAGCTACAGATGGATTCAACATCCAACAGACCGAACCAAGCTCTAAGTTTATTCGCTACAGTTAGACGCGCCATAGAGCAATGACTACAGCGATAGCCTGGCTCAACCAAAAGCACTGGGAAAATGTGATGGACTTCTTTTTAAAATTTTACATAGGCTATTTAATGCTCATCTGCTTGGTTGCCTGTTAAAAATTGTGTGTGAAAATTTTCCCTTCAGTTAGACTTTTCACATGAACACACATTCAGTCTTGTAACAGCACTTTGCTGTTAGAGCTGCAATCATTAGCTTTATGCCATTAATGCCAGTGCTAATCCAAACAAATGTTTAAATGTTTCTAATTTTCTTTCCTTTATTTTCTTTCCTTTTCAATTTCAGTTTTCACTTTGGATATTTGGTACCATTTTTCACAGTGTGCCATTGTGAAAAGCGCTATAGAAATAAACTTGAACTTAAAACATCACATTTGTGCTTTGACTAAAATTCAGGTGTATCTGGGACAAACAGCTGATTGCACTTTATAAGCATGGAGTAACACAGTAAGACACCTCTAGAGCCTCTTGACACCATGCAGCTAAACAACAGCAATCTTCATTGGCTTGTGTGGACCTCAGCAACTGCTGCAACATGGATAGCAGAGGTCAGATCGATGGAGCTGGAGGCTGACACTGCTTGTGTGCACGAAGAAAATCTATTTCCTTCACTAAAGTCATAAATCTAAAGGAAAGGTATGGTGGTGATGCAAGCACAGAACTGTAGCTCATCCATTTTACAGGTATACTGACAGATGCCTGAGCATTAGATTACAGAGGCGCTGTTCCACTGAGGGGAGGTTAAAGGAGGAGAGATTTAAAATGAAGACTTTGCGAAATTGGGGAGCAGGGCAGGGTTTTGCAATGTGGACATAAATCTTATTTTTATTAAAAAATAAATGAGCAATGTAATGTCATCACATACCTGGTCGGTAGCATCATGTAACGCAATTTTGTACTGCTCCGAGGAAACACAAAGTGACCTGTTTTAAAGGTTACACCACAGTTTTTGTGGGCTTCTTTTTGTATTATTTTTATTAAAAAATAAATGAGCAATGTAATGTCATCAATACCTGGTCAGTAGCATCATGTAACGCAATTTTGTACTGCTCTGAGGAAACACAAACTGACCTGTTCTAAAGGTCACACCACAGTTTTTGTGCACTTCTTTTTGTAAAACTGATGAATGTACAATATACAAAATATATGAATCTGAAGTCTACAATTTTGAAGTACTTCGCTGTCATGACCATATTACATTCAAAGAACAAAATCTTAGAGTAACACTTTTCTTGGCTGGTAAATCAATTTTAATCCCTCAACATTACAATACACTGCCAACTCTAAAATAAACAGCACTCCACTGTGAGCAAGAACTGAGTGATAAATCCTGCATGAACATCCAGACAGGCCACACATCATCTTCAGTTCGCTCAAGAAACACAGAGCAAAAAGTGCCAGGAAATTGAGGGCCCCTCTTTAGCTGTATCAGATAAGCTAAGCACCCCACACTTCCACAGTTATATCCCTGGAGGCCAGCCAGATGGTTCCTGTCATACTATGCTAGGGATGAACAAATAGCGTAAAGTACATTATCTCATCACTGTTAATTGAAGCTTTTGTGAAGCAACAGCCCTAAATTGCAATCTATTCTCTGGAGGTTAGAGGTTTGTTTGTCACACTGGTGCTAAAATGATCCTCATGCTGTTCCATTCATCCTTCTGGTCAAAACTACCAATGTGACACTCAATTACACGGCCAAACAGACGTTGCAAGAGGTGGGTCACTGTAGAAACACCTCCACCATAGCCTAGCAGGAACCTGTCCATCTGAGTCTGAGAAAAAGTCACATTTTAAGGTGGTGATAGAGGGCAATAAAATTAGAGACTGGTTTGTCTTTAGCTTGAAGAACGTTTGTCTTGGGTTTCTTTGAACATAAAGAGCAAATGACTGGGCACTGACAGGTCAAATCAGGTTTATGCTCAATTTAAAGCATTTCCACCCAGACCAGGTTTGTGCTGATATTATGTACCAAATCCTATAAGACCAAAACATTGGGCATATTGAGTTTAGTTAAGAAATTCTTCCAGCAAATACAAATACCTAGGCTTAACCCTAAACACTGAAATTTAATGCAACACAAAGCCACTATGTATCATCTTCGTTGACAGATTGTGGCAGGGTCAACATTGCAACATGTAGGAGGTGTTTATGATGCCCTTGAAAGAGGGAACTTTTCCATGTATGAAAATATATAACTATTAACTAAACTGCGAGGCTGATTCAGCAACAGATTCAACAGGTCTTGCCTTAAAATAATAAGGCTCATATTCTAAAGGCATAACATCTAGAATGCCTGAGCAGGGTAGGGAAGATGGGGTAGGTTTTTAGGTATGGGGCCAGGGTGAAGGCTTTGCTGTCTTTAACAAACTGTGTACTTGGTGGTGTTTTCCAAAGGAAGCTGTCTTGAGCTGAGGCATTTGGCTGGTTCCTGCACACAGTGTGTTCATTCAGCCCTGTTCCTGACTACACCAGGGCAAGAGCCAGAGGCAAAAGAAGCTGTACTGAGGCGTGGGTGCCCAACTACAATGCCCTCTTTCAGTAAGAGCCCTTTTCCAAATACCCACCCTGTCTGCAGGGCAGAAGAAGTGCCAGAGCCTAGCAGATACATGAGATAGTCACAAGAATCAGGGACATTAATCCCCCTCAGAAATATAGGATTTTATGATACTCCAAAAAAAAAACTGTGTCATTGTTCATGTTGTTCCAAGTCTATATGACTTTCCTTAACATGTCCAAGAACATGTTGAGTATAATATGACAGCTTTAGTCACCATTCACTTTCATTGTATATGCAAAAAAGCAGCTTCAACATCTGTAATTTGGAGAATACCAATTGAATGCAACAACAACCATAAATCTGAAAACCCTAATTCTAAAAAAGTACTGGACTAGGGATCCACACTGTAGTGGTGTAATATCTACTCTCGCTCTTCAATTAAAACAATAAAGATTTCTGTTAGTGTGTACTGGAACTAAATTTTTGACCCTCACAGTCCATGACAAAGCTACTTAAACAATTCTCCAGCGGAACTAACAGCATTAAAAGAAACTCTTGCATTCCCATTTTACTATGGATGAATAGGCAAACAACTGGCGCTGTTATACACACAATGATGACCTCTAACCTTATGAACCCTGAAACGAGTCATGTTTAGTTCATGCTCATCACTTGAGTTCCTTCATCTCACAAAAAGCTAAACTAAGCTCAGTATTTTAAAATCATATTTGTGAAGTAACATCTCATGGATGTTTTGAACAAAGAAATAAGGCAACCTGTGATGTTGCAATATTTCATGGTCCACATTATGTAAGTTGTTGAAAAGGTACAATCTAGAGGCCACACTCTTACTTTTTTCCACAGAGAAAAAAACATGGCACCTAAACCTGGTGAAGCGTCAAGATTATTTGAGGTTGATTTTAGATTCCAGGTTAGGTGAGAAATCTGCTCTTTCCCAAGCATTTGAACATTCTTCTGGCTGGAGTTCAAAGACCCACAGGAGATTATGATAGACGGAGGCCAGAGTTATGAGGTCAAACTTTCTTGCATAACCACAATAAGGTTCAATATTTAGGTTTCTGTACATAATTATTTTATTACGAGACTGCATTAATCAACATACCATAAGAAAAAACCACAAGCAGCTTTCCTGTAGCTCAGTGGTTAGAGCATGACGTTAACAACGCCAAGGTCATGGGTTCGATCCCAGGGATTGCACATACTCAGAATCAATGTATAGTATAATGCAATGTAAGTCGCTTTGGATAAAAGCGTCTGCCAAATGCATAAATGTAAATGCATCATCCATGCTGGATGCACAAGGGCCACACTAATCTACCTGAGGGGAGGAACCATGGTAAACACACTGCTGTGGGGGTATAAAAGGATCTCTGTATCTACAGAGCTGTTAGGACATGCAAACATACAGAATGTAACTTGTTCAGTTTGTTCCAAAGTAGAGATGACAAGGAACTGATGAGATACAAAGATTACATTGTCGCTCTGTTATCATAATGCCCTTGAGCACATTTGTGGGACTGTCACCTGGAATTAATGCACACAGATTTGCTTTGATAAACGGCAAGGACAACATCAACAATATGTTTTTTCTTATTAAAGAACATTAAGATATAGAATTTCATGTATATAAGATTTCATATGGAATAGGTCACCCAAAAATGAAAACCCATTGTTACTCTCATTATGACTTTCTCTATTTCATTAAACATATAAAGAAAAAGTTTAATGACTGACAACCTCAGTCACCATTCACTTTTATTTAAAGGAAAACTAGTTTGGAACAACACAAGGGTAATGATGGGTTTTTGGAATTTTTGGAAAATCTAAATGTTTGCATAACACCGTGGACAACTACTAACAGTGCCTTAACTTTAGGTGTACCATCACCAGCCAACAAACAAATTAAACCCAAAGACCCAGGACTCCTCAGTGCAAGGCTCACAGAACAAGGGCAACAACAACACTAAGCACAGCCTGAGGGAGCAATCATTCCTCACAAAGGCATTTCCATACCTACAACTTGCTATTGTATGTGCGGTCAGGCTGTGGTCAGAAGATGACATCATACTAGCATCACTCTGTTAAAGCTCAGGCAGCTATTTCCTGTTCCCATCACCCCTCACAACAGGCTCTGAATTACAGCTTTTCAGCACCAGGGTGGTTTTCTCTTGGATTTTAGGAGAGACAGAAATGTCATAAAGGAAGGACATGGTGTGGAATGTTCATGCGGCACTGCCAAAAATGTGGTCATCTTAATTTTTAAATGGACTTGTTAAAACTTGAAAGGCTGACTTCAACTGTTAATGCAAACAGTAGTGGCCAATTATTCAGAAAACCACAGC
The DNA here is from genome assembly GCA_036877575.1 of Botia almorhae. NCBI lineage: Eukaryota > Metazoa > Chordata > Actinopteri > Cypriniformes > Botiidae > Botia > Botia almorhae. The sequence continues at coordinate 89,759 of JAZGTJ010000173.1, forward strand.
AGCACTGGAAAATTGATCACTCCTTGTGCAAACTCTGGCTAAGCAAAATCATTTCCCATTTTATTTTGTCAGAGAGCCCAGAGAGATTTACTCTTTAAATTAATCTTTATAATAACAAAGACCCTTTTGCTGTGACCTCTTACTGCCATCCAAGAATCACTGAGGTTGTGAAGTGTATAATTTAAAAAAATCCTAATATAAAAAAGTCAAGATATAGTGCACTACTATGCATTTCATATTTAAATGTTTACTTTGTACTCAGCAGAAATATAAAATGAGTATTCAGTGTGGGATGGGCAAAGGGCAATGGAGCGAGTCTGTGCTATTTTTAATAGCTGGTGTATATAGTACACTACATATATCAAACATTAAAAATAGCACAACAGACAAACATCTTTGGCTTTTGCAATATGCCCCAAGGTTTGTTCAGTATCCAGCAGAATGTAAACATCATCTTCATACACTGTCAAGCTCAAACTTCAATTTTTAAAAGAAAAATGTGTAAAGTCTCCCCCATTCTCTGTATATTCAGTTGTGATCCACCTATTTGTTTAGCAATACAAGTACACATCTTGTGTGTATATTGTGCTGTTACTGATCCAGTTACTGACAGATACCATGTACAGCTCATGTACAATTGCTGTTCCAACTCTAAACACAGACAGCAAGTTCTATAACATACATAACACAGTAATCTTTCACAACATTTAAAATTAAATGTCTCAAAGAAAAAATTCAATTATTGTTTTCATGATCAATCTGTCACTTTGTGACATCTCTCGTTTATAAGTAATTCCACTTGTACAAAGAATTATCTTTGGTTGCATCTTTGGTTCCATTTTTAGCATGCAGATAACGATTCATGTAAAACATCAAAACACCATCAAAACTGGACACCAGACTGTTAAGATCTTACTACACTTTCAGACTGAGTATTGAACAATTTTGGAGACTATGACAATCTACTCTTGAGCTCAGCATTATAAATGTGTTTTTCTTCTCAACTTCGTGCAGCTGTAAGCAAGTCTTTATCTTATAAGAAGCTCTTTCAGATTCACACTGCCAGGAAACTTATTGACTTCTAAGAAATCAAGACTGCAAACTCTGAGATGCATGGCCATGAAAAATTAAAATGCACTAGGAATCTACGCAGATGCCCTTCAGTTTAAAGCAGGCGCCTCAAAGTCCTTTTATTATCTCAAGGGAATGTAGATGCAGAATTCAAATTTAGGGTCACAGTACAGGAATGCAGAATGGTTCTTCTGGCTACCTGGAAACCCGGGAACGGTGAGGTGTGATCTTAGCATGGGCTGTGAGATGATGCTAAAGGCCAGTTTTGTCACCCATGCAGCTGTGTGATGAGTTGTGTGGTAATAGTGACTGTCATTCAGTGAAAAACTGAACATTAACACACAACAGCTGCCAGACAAAGAGGTGAACTTTACTTCTTAACCAAAGCAGGTTAAACTATGCCATTCGATATTCGATACCTTGATATTCCTCGTATAGTTTGTCGTGCCCCTCCTGCTGATATTAATAAATCACAAATTTACACCATGAACCATTGCCTACTTAGTAAATCAGGAATGTGGCATACCTGCCGTATAACGCTGCTGACAGCACACTGCTGTATTTTTTCTGTAACGCTTATAGAGTTGCAAAACAAGGTATCATTATGTTTACACTGATGATATCACCAAATGAGCAATTGTTTCCAACGATAAGGTCTGCCAACTGAAATCTCTGTGGAGGTGTCTTGCAAAATAGCTTGCTTAATTTGTAGGGATTTTTCCTATTGGTATTTATTAGTCCAAGCACGGAACGACAAAACCACAAAGCAGGAGCACAGGTCTCAAACACAAATGGACAATTTCATCCCAAGAGACACCAGATGAGAAGACTGCAGCTGCTGACCAGCACCACTGAGCAAATAGTGGCTCTGTTTCAGTGATAACAGCATTTTCTATCAAATATATCGTTTCTGAACGTACAATAAATTGTATTAAAACATATATGACTAAGAGTTTAGTTAAGACTGTCAGATGCTCACAACTGGCGACTGTAAACCGTCAGGAAATGATCACAGAGGAGATCTCTCATACAGAGGAGAATCTGACTATTTTATATGACAGTATTTGCATTGATTTCACATATCTTTAAGGCTTTAATAAACATTTCAAAGTCATTTAAATAGAAAAGTAAAGTTCAAGACATATTTTATATAAAAACATCTTTACCTTTAAACTCAGGGCGATCTGACGTATGTATATCATATTTAGATCCTCCAAAATGCGAAGTTTCTCCTCCATGTCTGCGAGTCTGTCTATGGGCATCATTCAAGAGGAATATCAGCTCCTGATTTAAAGTTCAGTCTCACTCCACTTCCTCCTCCCCTTCAAACCATTAATCTGTCTTGCGAGTTGAGAAACATTTTCGAAAGGTTGGATGTTGTCGGGTATATGAATCAAACGATCTAGACTAAAAAATCGTATCAAATCCACCGCGTGTTCAAGAAAATCGGTTTCACAAGTCGGGTGTTCCCGGAAAAAAATCTAAAGCGTCAGATATCTAACAATAGAAAGTAAAACACCTAAAATAAAGACTGCAAAAAAGAAAAAAAAGACAGGTGATAAAAATGCTCTTCTAAATAAACAATATAACAGTCGCTCCTCAAACTCTTCCAGCTGTCGCAAACGACCGCGCTTCTCCACGTCTGCTTTCAACAATACCGAATAAAGCCAATAAATTAAATAAATTACTCTTTACTCCACATGAAAGACCAATACTTTTCAAACCCCCACAAATCACCTTCTGTTTAGCGCTTAAGTATAATAGGTAATTTACTTGCAGTTTCCTTCTTTGTGTGCCTCAGTGCAGATATAAGTGTGCCTGCGTGCTCTTGCAGGATCTTCCCACAAAAGGGCATTGCAGTGCGAGTTGACTGTACTGCCTTTGCACTGGGGGTTCATTCACCATTCAATTCACAACACAAACTACAGGACTACGACACCAGGAGGGAAACAGATAAACAAATAGCGCAACATCAGATACGGGCACAGGCGTTTTCATCCATAAAGATGGAGATTTTAAAATTCTGACAGTATTCTGAAGAAACATATATGGTTAGGTTTATGAGTTTAAACAACAAGCTAAGAGTTAAGAATCAGGATAATAATGCCCCGGACAACCTCAATGTAAAAGCCTTCAGATCATGTGGCGTCATGCTGCCTCAGCTGCAATATACGAACATTAACTACAGGAAACAAAAGGTCCATCTGTCCCCTCTACACTAAGAAGAGTGCTTTGTGAGAGTGACTGCAGAATGCATTATTTCCCCATGAAGATAGTATACAGTATAATAGCTTTAAATGCAAGACAATTCAACATCTTAATTGTCAAGGGGTGATTAATTGATCGTTTTGTAATAGATCCAATTTATTTCTCATAGAGAATAACTACTACAATATATATTTCATAAATTGGTTTATGTGTGCTAGCACGTATCAATATTTAATATACACTAAATTATTTAAAATACAGTGTTTCAATTTCAGAGTGGTCAAAGGTCTCGGCTTATTATAGCCAGTATTTAAAATCAATGCATGTGAACAATCAGTTTTTTAGAGTGTAAAAAAAAATCACTTAATTTTTAAAAAACGTTCTTTCTGTCTTTCTTTATTTCCTTCTTTCTTTCATAACATTACTTCATAAACATTTCTTCTTATCAACATTTAATTCACAATCATTTTTAGCACATGAACCTATTGCAAATACCTGGAATGTTGAGTCTCACACAGAGAGAAAGTAGCCTTTGGTGAAGCAGACCATGTCAGCCAAAATATATGCGTCATAGGCTACACCTACAAATCTACATTATTTTGTATGACTCTGATGGGTCTCTAGTGAAAATTAACAATGTCAGAACATTTAATTCAATGTTGGAGACAATGCTGGATACAGATGAATTATGCACAAAGCCACAAATCTTCTCACCCCAGTGTCTCTTTCAGCTGACAAGGGCACAAAATGGAAAACACAAAACATGATTTTTATTTTCCTTAAGTCTTAAGAGAAAAACAGACTACAAAATGTGGGCTCCAAAAGGGTGGAATTTAGTGTTTGTGAAAAAGTAGCCACAGGGGTCTTAAATCTGTGAAATTCAATCTACCATATGTGGCTGAGAATATCTGCATTCTTGTTGTAATGTCTGTAGAAAAGTGCACATAGTATTATAGGGAACTAAACAAGTTACAATATGATAATAATGTATCCATGAATGGCGTTCTTTATCTGTGATAGAATTTGTTTCTTCAAAAAGACGAAAGAATGTGTAAAGACTTGTACAGGTCAATCTAATATAACAAATATGAACAAAAGAGCAAATAATACCTGGGACACAATAACAGCAAATGGAAAAACTTATAAATCTGTTCCAGATCAAGGCAACATTATCTCTGACTAACAAGACTGTCAGATACAGAATGCACCACACATCTAAACACAATGATCAACAATAAGACTTAAAACCACAAAAACCTATAACCCTTGAGGGTACACAACAGTTCTAAACAGCTATTAAACAAATTGAAGTCTGCGAGAGGGTGGTCCCCTCAGTCAAAGCATGTCTTGCCATCAACTTACGCTGTAGCAAATTAGCCATTACACAAGCACAAAATCACCATAGAAAGTCTACCACAAGTGGCACACAGCTATGAAAAGCAAGCATTTGAAAGTTACTAAACACAACATGTATTTGGCAAAACGACAATGAATAAGCACTTTTAGATCTTTGATAAGTGGTTTGTGTAACTACTTTTTTTCTGTTTTCTTCCAATTATTCTAATCCTTAGAATTTTACCATGCAAATTGAGTCATAGAGTTTTGGGTCAGGATGGGTTGACACATCCACAGATGATGTAAACGCTTTAAATGTTCAGGTACCATATTTACAAACAGGTTGCGAACTGAAAAGGAGCCTTAATGCTTTAAATGGCCTTTGTTCCTTTACGGATGTACCAAAGCATTGTGGGACATTTCCCTTTCTCAAGAATAAAAGTACAGCATGGTTTCTTGTTTAGGTGGCTGGTGTGATAAAGCTGCAACTGCTTAGGTGGCACGAAGAAGGAATGTTATTGGGTGGAGTAAAGAAATACCACAACACTTCAGGTTTGCTGTACACTTAAATCTAGTAAAAAGAAGTATTTTGACGGGAAAAAAAGAACACAGTGCAGAATTTATATTATGGTTGTATGGGTTCATTTTCTGATCTCTTTTCTGATCGGTTCATGTTCTGTTGTTAAATGATTGAAAGGTTTAGTAAATGTAGTTTAGAGTGAATAGTTCCTTTAAAAGATACAATAATAAAGTAGACCCACGTGAAATCTGCAGACAGAACTGTGCCAAAAGGTTCACAGATTTCTGCGTATAACAGCTGGAAGACTTTTCACATGTTCTCAGCTACCAATAAGAATGTAGTACTATTAGCTCCTACTACTTTTTAAAAGTACTTATTTTTTATGAGCATGTTAGTAAGTGAATAAAAAAAGGCCAGTTAATTCAAATATTGCATAATGGCAGCTGTATTGCATTAATCTGGGCTGAAGTTCAGTCAAAGCACATCTGTGAAACAAACAGACAGGGAAGGGCAAGGCTCTAAAGAGCTGCTAACCACTACAAAGAGCCTCAGCTGCTACCCAGCCCCATCTGTGAATCCAACCACAAGACACAATCCACACAGAAACAGAAGACAAGGCCCATGTACTGTAAACACATACACAAAGACCTTACATCAAGGGAATGGTGTGCATTAAATACTGTAAAACTAGACCCTTAGTAGCAATATATTCAAAATATACAGTCTCTTAAATATCTTAAAATTATATAAAGATAAACTAAAACATATGTGATGAACAAATAAACACACTGATGTTGTTGAGACTGTATCTTCACTGCTGCATTTCCCCAGAGAGCTGCGTGAGAACTTCTTTGTAGGCCAGCTCATACCCGAGGTTTAGGTCTTTTGGGACCTCTAGAACTTCCTGTCTGCAGTAAGTCTGTTACCAGTGTCACCATGCTAACATGCTCCACATGTCCACAGATAGTGAGCTTTCCTCAGCTTCGAGTTCCCAGAGAGACTGTTAAGAGACCGTCAGCTGTAGCCCATGTGATCTGGCCCTCATCCCAAGAGCCTACAAATCAATTCTCTCTTTCTCTCTCTCTCTCTCTCAGACACACACACACACACACACACACACACACACACACACACACACACACACACACACACACACACACACACACACACACACACACACACACACACACACACACACACACACACACACACACACACACACACACATACAGACAAATAGCAATATAAATCCTAATCTGCACCAACTGTACAGCCTATTAATGAAGTTAAAAATAATTACATGCACTGACCTCATTTAAACACTACATAAAATGAAATTAATGTTTATTTATCGCACTGAAAGATTTTCAATGGAAACACATGCATCAATATGACCTAAAAAGGGTTTGTTGTGCCAGTTAAGAATATGATTAAACCACAGTGTGTCAGGGAGAAGTTGTAACAGAATCAATGTTCTGGTGCTTACTGGTGATACACCATTGACTTTCTCTATTTTGCTTTGCTGAAGAAAGCACAGACTTGTTTTTCTTTACTGAGGAGATTGTGTTGGACAATGTCTCCCTCTTATGGGCATTCCTGCCTGAGGAAACACAACATTCTTTAGTGCAATGGCTGAACTTTCTATGCAAACTAAAAATAACATCACATGTCTCTATTTGAGTTTGCCAAACATGTAATAAAAACAACCGCAAGTTTTGGGGAGGAAAGGTGTTAAATAAAGCCATAAAGCTACAGTGGTGGCAACTAGGGCTCCAGTATTGTATGTGTCTATTTAGTGAGGTTTTCTTTCCAGTAAGGGAAAGCTGTCCAGAAAAGCCACAGACACATGACAGATCACATTAGAAAAAATAACTCTAACTTCTGTTTACAGTAAACTATCATGTCTGACAGACCAGAGACTTTAGCTCCTAGGAGACTTGTAGGATATTTGATTTACGTTTTTTTAAGTTAGCGGTCATTCAGAAGATGCTTGTTATTCAAAACAACTTACAGTAGAGTTGGGCATTGTTGTCCACTGGCTTGACTATGAACACAATAACTATCCTAATAGTTATTGTCACCCTTGGCCTTACCACTAGTCCTAGATGGAATCTGCAGACTTTTTCATGTTTTACACACTGATTTTCTGTGAACAACTGTGTAATTCTGTGGATTCAAGAATAATAAAATGTATTAAGTTAAAACTTAATACATAGACTTTGTCAATGACAAAATAATTTCAACTTCAGTTTTCTACAGGAACAGGAGATTTGCGAGAACAGATTCCACATGGGCCTGCCTACCAGCACCTATTGACTCACTGTACTATATCTTATATAACAGTATAAAAGTGTGGTAGAGGTAATGTAACCTCAAAGTGTATTAGTTTCTCATCCACTAACCATCAAGACCCAGAGGGCTAGACACATATTAACTGGTCATAAGTCTAGTCAGCTCCACCTCAAGACAATGAACACTCATCCAAGATGAGTCAGCAGGACACAAAAAGCTACATTCATTTCGCACCTTTTGCACTGTAACATTGCAAAATTCAGTCCACTTCCTCTGACATCAGACTCACGCACAAATGATGAGGCAAAATCATGTTTCACAGATCAAAAGAAAGATATGAGTAATCCTTTCGTTACAAGGCTAGTAGAGAAAGAATTGTACTAACAGCAATATTATGCAATTACGCAGGTCCACACTTCTATTACCTTTTTATCAGAGTATTTTTAGTGCTCTTTGAAGAGGATGTGGTAGTTCATGAGAGGGAATTCTAAAATTGAGCCAAGAAGTGTGTTAATGGCATGGATAAAAATATTCTGAATGTTACAAGGGAATTGAAGTAAAACTATTTTACTTATATATATTAAAATAGTGTTAAAACATTCCAGGCTGGTATTAGAAATGCTGTGAGGAGATCTTATAACTGGATTTGCTGTTATCTGGATTTGCTGTTATCAGGTTTGTAAAAGTAAAATCCTAAAATGCTAAAATCCTTTATATAAACTCAAGAGTGTTGTACTAAGTTACAAGCAATATGGATATTCAGGAAAATGTATATTCTGTATATTATATTATATATATATATATATATATATATATATATATAAAACTGTGTAATACAGTATATATATGTATATTCTGCTTTTTCTGTTGAAATAATTAGTACATCAGATTAGAAACTTACAACCAACTATTTTTTCTCTAAGTTTGTTTCATGCCAGCAGACATTTATGTATTTAGCAAACACTTTTATCCAAAGCAACTCTCCAATTAGCAAAAGCAACTGGTACTGTTATTTGTTCCATTGTGTCATCCTCTGAGATTTTACAGGGCCCTGCAGACAAAGGGACGATGTTCAAAGCTGGTTATTGAACGTTAACAAATACCAGAAATTTATAAAGTGTGTAGCCACATAAACCAACCCCCTGCTAACTTAAAAGCTGAGATGGAATAAATTAAGGGTTGAACTTTTACTACCGCAATTTAGTCTTGAAATGCCACTGACAGGCAGATTACTGAGAAGGGTCAGAGAAAAACAAACAGTACTACAAAAAACAGACATTTTAATCTTGTCTTGGGAGACTAAAAATATCCAAATACTGACTTTGGGGGACAGTATTAAAAGTTCATCAGGTCAGAGTGAAGGATAGCCTTTACGAATTAATTCTATTTTTATCAATGGAGGGCTAAAACGGATGGTATTGTGAGTTCATGGGGTCTTGTTTCCAAATGAAAACTAAGCACAAACAAGCATGTTAACACATTATCAACAAACGCCCTATGACAATAAGAATGTGTAAAATAGCAACCTGAAACTATACCAAAAAAATGTTTTCCACTGATGTAAAAGTATGGAGTCTTTTTAGAGTGACTGAGTCAGTCTCACAGATCCAGGTATGTAATGGCTTGGACCATGACCAGCAATGACGTACAGTGCCTGTGTGAGACAGCTGTGGTCGTCATTGCTTTAAGAAAACAACCCCGTCATCTGTGTGTGAACAATGCTATGCTCCTTTGGCACATTGTGAGACCAAATCTCACGGATGAATAGAAAGCTGAATGAGAATGAAGACTGTAGATTCCATGAAACTCAATGAAAGCTGAGACTTTTAAACTGTTTACAGCTTCACTGTTTACGCTACATTTCCTAGATTCAAACACACTTGTACAGTAAGTTCATGGGAATCTAGCTGTGTGAACATTCAGAATGAACATTAAAGTCCACAAAGACACACAGAGACAGTGTGGCAGAATAATCAACTAAAAGCAGCAACAATATGATTTTAGATACATTTTTAGTAGCAAGACAGCAGTTCAGCTGTTTTTAAATACTGTGGTTTTCCCAGTAACGAGAAGCAGTTTAGCCTGACAAAACGCTACATTGCTGTATTTTTCATCACATTTTATTTGCGGCCACAGCTTTACAGCAGAGTGAACTAAGGCAATAATCAAATGTGCTCTGTCCTCACTCTCCTGTTGCATTGGGTAATCTGATTCATTCACAGTTCAGATAAAAGATTCACTTTAACTTTAACAGTTGTCATCCTAATTTAGATGTCTCATTTGATAGTTTGACACAAAAGTTTAGGAGTACAGCACAAACGCAAGTATCTACTGTGATAAGCAACTCAGTGATAAATTCAGAGCAGGATTATGCACACCGTATGTGAGTCACTTCCTTTTTCCAGACAGACACAGGTACGCATGATCAAATCACTTAACCTGAACTGTATGCCACTGACTGAAGGATGGTAAATGACGTTAACAGAACTCATACCTCTTGTCTCATCCCTCTCTGTCTGGAAGATATTCCGTCAGACAAACACTCAGCCTTCTAAAAACAGCAAGGTTAAATATTCTGGAACGGCACAATAATTTAGATAATGAAACTATGCCTTCAAGCAAAGAATGTTAACCCATTAATTTTAAGTAAAAAGAAAAACAGTTAAATCTAGGATCTCTGGAATTATTCCTGACTTATTCCGATGATAAGTTTTATTTATGACTGCTGCTGAAGATAAGTAAGATCAGACATATGGAGTGGTTTCAGCCTTACTCAGCTCATGTGTACCTGTCTGAGTGTATGTTTGGAATAACTTGCAGAATAAAATCTAATTGTCCAACATTTGTCCAGGTAACACAAATGTTTGTTAACAACTACGGCTGAGTGATAAACCTGAGATTTGATATCTCAGTATATCTTTTTAAAATTTTGACAGTTGATATATAATCGATATATAATTTGTCTTTTTGCACACCAAATTATTGTATTTTGTCTTGTGGTTGTTTTCTGGAAGCAAAATATATTTCCCAGCCCTGATAATAACATTAACAAACATTACATAATTCAATGAATATACATTTATATAGTTACAAATGTAAAACACAGACAGTATAGGGTGAGAAGATGGACCATTCATAGAACAATGAAAGGAAATAAAATACACCTCAATATTGCTGTTGTACAACTGAAAGTCTTAGCCTCAACTTACATTTACATTTAGTCATTTAGCTGACGCTTTTATCCTTGTCCTCATTTGTAAGCGACTTACAAATGAGGACAAGGAAGCAACTTCAATTACAATAAGAGGCAACAGTGAAGAAGAGCATAGATATAGACAGGTCTTAGGTATTTCAACACAGTATGAGAAGGTTTTTTTTTGTGTGAACTTAACTGTGAGGGCTGTCTCTACGATGTAAAAATTATGTACATCTTAGAGTGTTTCTGTACCACTGTCACTTTTGACTAGTTTTCTTGGTAATGCACTATAAAAATAAAATAGAATTAAATCACTATAGAAAAAATTAAAACACTACAGAAAGGGATAAAAAATCCAAGGGAGATAAACATACATTCAACATACCCTTTATCAGCTTTTCTACCTTTTTCTTACCTTACCAGTACGACATGGACACCAGAAACCCCTAACAGAGAAAAACATCACGTTCAATTGTATGAATAATGTCCATGTCAGCCCTGCACAGGTCAGATAAGATAAGAGTGGACATCTTGATGTCCTTGAGCTCAAGATTCTAGTCCTGAAATATCTGACATCCGGCTGCTGTGAACATCGTAGCCTCTATTTATTTATAGGAAGGAACATTCCAATATTAAAGGATGATCAGCAAAGTCAATGTCACAAACATGCAGTGTCTATTTCCAACATTCACTGTGTGGAGCAGATGTGCACTTTTAAGTGCTTTAGCACTCTTGCATTGATATATAATAATTAATTAATAAGAAAGTAATTTGATCTGATTTATGTATGTCCTTGTTTTGCTACAGAAACATTTACTAAGATTAAGAACTTCAAATGAAAAGTTCTGCTAACATGTTTTCAGTCAGTAATTATTAACTGGATTGTTTTGCCGCTTATTTTACAATCACACTCCCTTGTGGTTTCTACTAATTCCTTGTGCACGGCACAATCACAGGATGTTGTTCTCATTACTAAAAGGTTTTGGCAAATGCTTCTTGAGTTCTGGTTTTGTTCAAACAATTCTAAGCAAAACAAACAATAAAGATAAAAAAATCCTCTTCTGAAAGCTTTTGCTACTGAAACTCAAACATCCTTTTACTTTTACATCCACAATTCAAACAACACTCAACGCACCTCTCTTCAGCTCTCACAGTTCAAGAGTGCCTGGCATACTAAATAAAATGAGCAAGGTTTCTATTACATCAGAGTGTGGATGATTATCCTCCTCTCTGGTTCCTCTTTACAGGGCAATCTGCCAGGGACAAGAAGAACCTTGGGCCCCAGTGCTGAAAGATTCCCTATTGTTCTCTGAGACCTGCTGGTCCTTCTAATATGCCTGAAGGGAAGTTTTTACATTTCTTCCAAATATATGACTTTACAAATCCTGAGGAACCCAAATGTGCGAGTTGAATAATTTTAGAACCTTAAGCTTAAAACACTGACATTTTAATATAACAGCCGGTATGTCTGCGGAAGTTTCAGAGTATATGGACAAGTGCTTAAAGTAAATACTCTGGAGAGCCTGCCAATGGAGAAAACAGCACAATAAACATACAGAAACAGTCTGGAAAAACAGCAACTTTGTCTGTGCAAACAACCAGACTTTGCTTGTGGAAATGTGCATAACACATGTGCAAGGAAATCAAAAAACATAGAAACTTTGCATCAAGTGCTTTACATTGCTTACAGCAATATTGAGCAATTATCAAAAACAATCCAAGACTGATTGTGTTTGTCATAATTCTGTTAGGAAAACAGCAGCCAGTGTGAGTGGAAGGGTGTGTCTGTCTGCTCCAGTGCTGTGTTGACTACATCACTTTTAACTTCAGGAAAATCTATATGTGGCAGAATCCCACAGCAGGCAAACAGTGTGGTTTTAAACAGAATTAAAGGCAAACCAAAAAAATGTATGCAATGAAGTTGAATCTAAAAATTGTGCCTGACATTGAATATGCCATGCTTTGAGTGCGTTTTTGGGGATACGAGTCAAGAAACTATATTTACTCAGCACAACAACAGTGTCACTGCAGATCATTTTAACAACAATAGTTGTTTAATAGTTGCATAAGACAAGAGTTAATAATGAGGGTTAAAACAGGAATGTTTATCCGAAAGCCAAACTTGGACTAGAAGACAGAGTACATCACAGCAAATGAGCTGCAAAGAGACTGACACACCTGCTAAAACATTCATATATGGGAAAATGTAGGCCATATTTGTATATTAAAATATTATGAATAAATATTATTTAAAATGTTCAAAAATGTAATAAGTAATTCCTAAAACACTTGAAACACTATCACTTTTCAAAAAGGATTACAATTATAAGGGTAAAATAAATAATTATAAATAATTATTATTATGTTTTTATATGTAAAGAATTTGAACTTCAGCTAAAAAGTAAACCTGTTTTGTCAGTTTTTAAGCATACATGGAAATAAAGACAAAATCCACTGGCATTACTCAAAGTCTGTGAGGGTGAGACAATTTTTCCCATCACTGTATTTAAGTTTACTTAACTGATCCAGCCATCTTCCTTTCCCTTACCTACAAGTCTATTTGCTTTGTTTACCTAAGCCTCATTCTCACACAGCCACTGCAGTCCTGAAACTAAAGTTTCATTAGGTCACCTATTTTATACACAATGCTGAAAGGGTTATGTTTTTTTTAATATTTACTAAAGATTTAAAAATACACCCTCATGTATTTTTAAAATCATTTTTATGCCCTGATACCAATACAAGCAGGAAGCCAAAGTCATAAAAAAGACATGCAAATCTGACTTTGGCTGTTAAAACAAAAAATCAAGAACCCCCAGAACCTTAAGAAAACTATTTGAATTTTAAGGTAGTCAACAAAGGACCAGTCCATCACTACCTGTTAAACGTTAGCTACTAAAACTGACAGTCTTGTGCAATGCCTAAATAAACTGGTAAACATCTTAAGTATTGGCTGAGATGGGACTACAAACAACCAATGATCCAAAAGCTGGGCCACAGTAGACGTGTTTTTTACCGATTACCTCTCAACCAGGACAAGATCCAGTCTGTCCCTGGTTTAAGATCTCTGAGACTCATAACCAGTGTAAATTTTTGACAGGAATATAAATCCTCCTACTCAACAAATACTCTCGCCAAATTGTAAACATTCTTCTAGTCAGCAAGCTACACAGCAGGATAAGGACTATAGTCCCAAACCAAACAATGAACTCAGAGCAGCCCTAGGCAGCAACTGGGGCTCATAGCATTCAACGGCCACACTCTGAATGAGCCTCTTTCCATCTTACCACAGCAGGCTGCGTATAAAAAATAATTAGGGGTTAGACAGAGTTCTTCTTTTAACTCAACCCACTCCAGGATAATCACTTACAGATGCTATACAGCCCTCTTCCTATAGTGGGTGCATGGATCTAATGCGGTGTTAGATAATATCATATGTGGTGCCTCAATTATATAATTTGTTATGTATCTTTAACCCCCCAAAAATAGTGGCCTGTGGAAATACTAGTTTCATAGCCTACACCCACAATCTTTCTTACTCTTGTTGATAAAATCTATTAAGTTTATTTAATGCATCATAATCTACTGGGTCTGGCACTTACCTTTTAATATGACTATACCATTTTTAAATGTGAAACCATGAGTTAAGAGAATGTCTTAATTATTTTAGTAATGACACAGTGACAATAACAGAGGGCTATACAACCATGACTTTCCTACAGTCAGCTGCCCTCATGCACACAGCGTATTGGAAGACCAAACTAGCAATGATTAAAATAAATGAAAGAATAGAAAATAATGTTAAAAATAAATACAGATCAGAAGAAATACAGATGAAAGAATAAAAGTAAAACAAAAATAAATGAAGGACTAAATGTATTTGTTTAAATAAGTCATTAAGAATTTATGTATGTATTTATATATATTAATTTATGTATTTATTTTCCTATTATTAGTTAGTTTTTTTATTATTTTTGAACTATTGCCAGTTTGGTACTCTATAGCAGAAATCTATGGAGCTTTTATTTACCTGCGGTGTTTCCATGAAAACACTTTGTCTGAACTTTCCTCTGCGTATCTCCATCTCCAGCGCGGAGCCCCGAGCGATAGTGGCTCTCGCCGTCTGATTTCGACAAAACATTAGCGACTTTAAAGATGATCCTTAACTTTTGAGCAGCGCTGTTTATTCTCATAGATCTGAGACCCCTCTCTGAGCAGCAGTTTTGTCGGGAAACTCCACGTTGCAGCTGATCTCTGTCAAAGTCACTTTCATGTAAATCAGATGAGCGGTCCCTCCCGTTATGATTCGTTTAAAAAACAAAAAAGTAGGATCGCAAACAGACCAACACGACTGCCCTCACTTTTCTAATCGGGACCAACAGCACCTAAGACATGAATTAATTTTCAGCGATCAGTGTTAAACAGCGACCTCACTCGGCGCATAATCTGTATAGCAGCTACACGAGTTTAGTCTATCTTTTTCTGAAAGTTTTGTGGTGTAGGTAAGAAACATTGAAAAACAGTTTGACGAGAATGATTATAAATACAATAATGTATAACTTTTTAACTGTGATTTAGCATTGCTTAATAAAGTTGGGATAGATTGAACTCCCTACATGTGGAGACTTTGATAGGAGGAATCCATTGTTGTTACCTGTGTCACTAAATTGTGCATCTGTGCAAAAAGAAGGTATGTAGCCTACAGAGGTGGAATTTCCACATAGACAAGTGACAAATGTGGAGATGAATGTGTTGTGTATCTATTGTGAAAAAAATATTTTTTTAAGTGTTTATAGAAACACAAGTTGTGCATCATGGGCAATTGTGTAAAATATTAGGAAGTACTATTTTATTTGTCCTGAAGATGTCAGAGAATCTCAGGCATCAGTAGTTTTGCTAATTACTGTTTCAGAAGATTGTTTCTGCTTCTGTTTCTTATGCATTGCCTCACGCTTTTGTGGAAAGTCCTAAACTCTCACAAAACTTAGCTGTCATTTGTAAATATGATTTTACATTAGGTCGTAGCTTATTTCAGAAGTTGACAACTGCTTAATTTTCTGTCTGCCTGTATACAAGCAATTCAACATCTTGTTTCTTTATAAAGTTATTTAACCCTTTTAGTTGCAAGGTGTATTATGACACTCCAAAATAAATGGAACATAGATTTGTTTTTAACTTTGACATGAGTGAACAACAATTAAACTACACACTGCCATCTAGTGTTTTAAATGTGGATCAGACTTTAATATGTCACCTACAAACAAAAATGGCTGTTAGCTTTCAATATTTATATAATATACAGTATATTTGTTTAATTATAATATTAATTTATTTATCAAATTAAAGGTTTCTCTGTAGTATTGCAATATTGTTCTTGAATAAATAATATCAGTTTACCTGTTTTAAATTCTTATTTTAAATATTTTAAACACATAGGCTATATATAGGCTATATTTTAATATTTCAATTTCATAATATCATATATATATTATGTCAAAATATAGCTTAACGAATATAAAACTTCTAAATGTCTTGTTGTCTTAATATGACCTTTAATTTTTTGTGTGTGTGCTTCAAATTTAACACATAGGTCCCTTCCTGAGGTGACTGTTACGGTGGAGGCTCCAGCACCCTCTCCATTGCGGCAGCAGAGGGATCCGTCACCGGAGAACCATATCCCGAACTACATTTCCCATCATCCTCCACCATTAGCTGATTACTTCCTGCCATCACACCTGACAACCATTACCCTCACCATATTTAAGCTGGACTCATTCTGCGTCTCGTTGCGAAGTCTTGTTAACCCCGGTTGCGCTTCTGAGCGTTATTTCTGATTGTTGTTCTGTGTACCGATTTGGATTGTTTGCCTGTTTATCGATTGTTTTCCTCTCCCCGGTGCTTTCCTCATTTTAAGTCTTTTCTGAACTGACTGTAAAAAGATTAAAAAGTATTGTCAATCACACTAAAGGGGTACAAGAAAGTAAAAGTTTCACTATTAATTTACTTACAAAGAAAGTACTAACTATAAATTCATTGACAGAATACAAAATAAAACAGAAGTCTATTTTATTGTTTTAATTTTGTATTAAAATGGTTTAAAACGACACCACACATGATCTTACCTTATTATCACCACACAGATATTCTTTACTTTTTAATCTTTTTACAGTCAGTTCAGAAAAGACTTAAAATGAGGAAAGCACCGGGGAGATGAAGAACACTGAAAACCACCATAAAGCACTTTTAGAAATTGCTGGACAATTAAACTCCAGCCTTCTTGGAAAACGTGCATTCACTGGAAATGGCAGTCCCCATTTAACATGGTTATAATGAAAAGTAAGAAATCCAGTTAGACTAGAACTAGTTAAACATGACTATAACATTCTGTTGACAAATGATTGATTACTTTTGAAAAGTGTATTCATTAGGGCTTTTTTTCCTTTATAATACACATGAAGACGGTTTAGAAAAACAAGTCCAGGTTTGTTTAATTAACACACCAGATGCAGAGAGAATGTAAACTTATTGTTTATGGGAAATCTTATACAACGAGTTTGGCATGTGACGTGTTTCCCAAACTTTTAAGTGCACTTTAGGCTTGATGCTGATTTTGAAAATGTATTAGGAAATGCTAAAAAATAACTAAGATTAATAAAGTGTAAAAGTATTGTTCATTATTTGACTATTATTTGAAACAACAGGATATAATTGTTAGGCATGTGCAAAACTTAGCCAAACTGTGAGCCAGACACCTGTAAATGAATTTTTCAACTGTCCTACATTTTTAATTGTCTAATAGAAATGACCTGTGTGAAAAGAATGCGAACAATTAACAGACTTTAACTGTGTACTAAATTGTTATTCTGAGAAGAACAATGCTAAAAATAAAAAACCTATTAATAGCTTGATGAATACCAGACAGCAGTAGTTTGGCCGTAATGAGGAAGTAGGATATTACTCAAGGAACTTTTTAATAATTGAGGATCATTAGTAACATGTAGTTTACTGTAAAATAGTTTCTAGGCAAAATAGCTGCATGTATACTATGGTAGGCCAAACCCTGCACTTGAATAAACAAGTTGTTGACAGTAAATGATACACACAAGAATGTCATGCTTGATTGTTATGACTGATCAAAATGATTTGAAAGAAGCATACAGCAGTTACAGTAAATGGCTCCAGGAAGACTGACATTAAAACCATTTTATATGTGCAGATAATAAGTTTAAAAAATACAATTACCATACCCTTTTTTAAATTGGTTATATCATGATGATGAATCTTGGCAGCAGTTTAATTACAGTATCATTGGTAATGTTGATAAAGGGTATTGTCATGCGTAGCCTAGGGCAGCATACGCTGCCTTTACGCTTGTTAGTTAAAATGACAGGGTAACACATTTGATATAGATGAAGGTATGAAAACAGCAGCCACTCAGAGGAAACACCATTAATTCCACACATTTAATCCCATCTAACTTTCTACACATACAATGAAGGGCAATCACTACACTATTTAAGGAATCTTAAGGAACTGAACTAAACTGAAAGCAGCAAAAGTCATTGTGGTTTAATTTTATTTACTTAATTGTAATGTTATTTATAATTATGTTCTTTGTAATAATGTTTTTAATAAAAATTAATATTTTTGCATGATACTTTTATCATTTTTAATTTCCATTCAGACACTGTCTTGATATGATGTTTTGCCTCTGATATGCCTCTGTTAATATTAATATTATTTCTCAATAGTCATTAAATCAAAAATTGTCTTTTGCTTGAGAGAGGTAAGATGAATACTCTTATGCATGCTTAGATTACAGTAGTCATGTTTTCTGAAGATGTTTAAGTTTATTTATATAGCGCTTTTTACAATTTTGTATTGTGGCAGGATAAGCTGAAGGTGTTTTTTATATCTTTGGTGTATCTTAATATAGCACATTAAAATAATGTGCTACAAATTCAAATGAATCACTTCATTAATTTTATGTTTTTTCTTAAATAATAAGGCAAAAAAAAGAACAGTAGGGCTAAACTATGAATTGTGTATTCAGATTCTGATTAGCTTCTTTCCTGCACGGAAAAGTCATGATACCTGCACTTTGAAAGCTGGTCTACATCCTCATTTTGACCACAGATGAGAGGAAATTGATTTAGTTTGTGTTAAGAAAAGCTTACTATTCCTTTCTTAGTAAAAACACAAGGAAATCAGATTTACTCTTATCGGAATCCAGATCTTTTTATTCATTACTAACCTTAAACAATAATTCTTAACTGTTCTATCATCTTACACCTATTTCTTTGCCTCATATGGGAGGAGCTGCCTTTGTGGTTTTATGAGTGGAACATTGTTTAGTCTTAAAGGAAGTTAAATGGAAGTTAGCCTGACTGTGTAAAGATATAATCATAGACACAATCATAGTTTATAAATGTTTTTAACGTGTTAAAATGTGTTTTACAGTTTGTGCATCTAAATAAACAGAGGGCATCAAGATTACAATAAAGTAATTCCAAATTAGCAAACAGATCAGATGACAAACTGGCCAAGAATAACACATTATTAATGGCTTATTCTTTATCAGTAAGGCTTTATCAATCAGTAAGGCAATGACCAGCATAAAATGCATTGAACCATTTCCGAAGATGTTAACAGAAACATCATTACGAAAATGTGAAAGGAAGTTATTTTTTGGCCATATGAAGTTCCCGTTCCATTAATCTTTTTGATAGCATCTTTTTAATAGCACCAGACAGCAAGAGAATTTAAAAAAATCTAAAACTATACAGTAAGTCATCATTTCTACATAATCTACTGATGTGATATTTAATTAATTTGTGAATTAATTTTATTATTTCTACTTTAGTATTTCTACTTCTTTAAAAAAGTACCCCAGTAGTAGAAGTATCCTAAAACATTCTTTTTCAGGCTGTATGGTATCAAAGAACCTTTACCATTCACAGATCATTTCTATTGTACAAAAGGTTATTTGTAGTTGAAAAAAGTTCTACTGATTATAAAAAAATAAGAAAGCGATAGTTATTTTAAGAATCTTTGACCTTTATTTTTAAGATTGTGGGGTCGCAGGGAGTGCTGAAGCCTGCCTTATTTCGGGTCAAGGCAGGGAACCAGTTATAGTAAAACACAATATTTTATACCCAGGAAAACACAATATACCCAAACAATAACATTATTTGGACCTTTATAATAGAAAATATGACAGAAAATAAAATAATTATATATTACTATATTATCAGTAAGTACAGTACAAACCAAAATTTGGTTTCAACATAGCCTCAACTGACAGTTTTATACACATAAATGTATAACCTTGTTTCCCATTCTGATGTAGTGTTGTGTTTTAAGTTAATGTTATTTTTATTGGAGAATTTAATACATTCATTTGATTTGAAGTTACACAGCTTTCCTGTAGCTCAGTGATTAGCGCATGGTGTTAACAGCGCCAAGGTCATGGGTTCGATCCCAGGGATTGCACATCTTTAGAAACAATGTATAGTATAATGCAATGTAAGTCACTTTGAATAAAAGCGTCTGCCAAATGCATAAATGTAAAATACCTATTTAATTGAATCTGTATTTTATGTTTTTGCTACAAATAACAAAATTACACGTTGTTATTAAACTATGGCATGTTACAAAGTAAAAAATAAAACACCATTTAAAATTTAGTTTGACTTCCTGAGGTTGATGACCAGCATTATCTAAATGGCAGTTCTTTTGGCTGACAATTTTCTGGAAAATTTTTTCAGGTATCACTGGTGGAAATCTAAGTCAAGATTGTTTGCAACACTGTTTAACCTTATCAAATGGCACTGTTGCGTGAGGTGTCTCTGTTGAGCTTGGAGATTTCTTGATAAACAACCTCTTGACAAAATTACCAAAAAACCAGATGATGTGTCAACTGGGATTTTTTTAAAAACTAATTATAAACTACAACTAATTCACTTTATATCGGTCTATGGGTGTGAAAAGCAACCAAGCAGGGCAAAAGTTAATAAAAACTGAATGAATGAGAATGTGAGTTAAAGAAAAAGTCCCTTTTGTCACACTCACTAACCCTAAAGCCAACCCTAACCTACCCAACCCTAACATAGTAAATACAATATATCACATGCTTAATACAAAGCTTTATTAAACACAAATTTTAAATAAAGATGACCCAATCCCAATAAAATAATAAAGTGGAAAGCCAGAAGGAAATGTAATATAAATTCCTTTTATTCAAGGAAGTTCATACAATTGTATGAAACTGTTTTTCTTGCTTTCTGTTTGCATGTAGATTCCATTACGGTTCACACCCATACGTCATGGAAAGCAATAGTCCACCCAGTGTGGTGGCATCCCTAACTGGACTATATAAACGGATGCTCAAACAGATGCTTAATAGCAAATTAGTACTGCAGAGTATAGCTACAGAGAAATCTAATACTTCAAGAAGGTAAATGCTTTTTTTGTGTTTATTCTTTTTATTATCCTGGGATATTTTGTTAGAAATGTAATGCATGTATTATGTTTTCCTCAACTTGTCTTTTGTCTTAATCTTAATTATTAGATACTATTTTTGTTGTATGATTATAACTAACAATAGCATTATAGTGGCTTTTATAGATATAAATAAAACTATAATATTTTTACAGGATGGGAAAGCAAGTGCTAACTTCAAGTATTGTTAAAGACAATACAACTGTGTCATCCAAGGTGACCAAAATGTTATATTTGGCTCTTCATTTTGTCATCTTATATTTTGCTAATCAGCTTGATTAACATGTTGATATTTGCTGTAGCTTTGGTCAGTCAATCGCCCAATGCGATGCCCATTTGCTGTTCATTTGAAAAACTACAAGGATGGCTCAACCCATCAAGATACACTTCACCAAAAAGCAATTCAGGTAATATTTTTAATTACCATATGATTAAAATGTAAACCAAAGACTTTTGCTGCACTTTTACCAACTTTTGGTCTAGCACGTGTGTGTGTGTCAACCTGACACAATTAAGTACATCATGGTGTCATCAATTGAATTAAAAAATTAAATACGGTTTATTTTCTTTTAGTAAAATATTTTAATGCTTACGATTATAAATATATTCAATTTCTTCTTCAGAATACGCCCTGCGATTCAAAAACCTGCGAGGGCTCCATAATGAATCCCAAATGTCTGATACGCGGTTCACCCAGTAACGCACCTGCCTCAGGGGATATCCTTACCCAGGCAGTGGATTTCATCGACCAGTACTACAAATCATTTAAAATGTATAAGCCTTTTTTTTCAAACAAACCGTAATTGAGTAACATTTCAAGGGCCACATTTATTCAAGAGTCATTCAGCACTTGCACTAATTTTACATTTAATATTTACTACCTGATTAATGTTTGTAAAATGTGACGTGTGAGTTTTTTTATGTGGGCTGTCATCACGCATGAGTCATGTTGAGATAGGTGGAGATTATTTTCCGAGAACATTCGTAAAAGTATTCTAACAAATCTAACAAACCATGAAAACAAAAAACAAATCTTTGATGCGAACATTACAGTGGATTGATAAAGTTGAGTAATTCATTCTTACCTTTTACTCAGCCCGACTCCAACTGAACACCAGGCTCGGGTTGACAGGGTGGCACTGGAGATCGCCCTGACCGGGTCCTACACACTCACAGCAGATGAGCTCGCGTTTGGAGCTAAACAAGCGTGGAGAAACGCGCCGAGGTGCATTGGCAGGATTCAATGGGCGAATTTACAGGTTTGAGGTTTTATTGACGCAAATTAGGTTACGCACTTCGACAGACATGTATTGTGCGGTTATAGAAACAAATCTTTCTGCTGCAGGTTTTCGATGCGCGTCAGTGCAAGACTGCCGAGGACATGTTTCGCGCCATGTGTACTCATCTTAAGTACGCCTCCAATGGAGGTAACTTGAGGTAGGCTGTACTTACGGTGTTTGTTCACTTCTGTTACGTAATTTAAAACTGATGGGTTACACCGATTTTGTGACTGATTTATCATGTATTGTTTAACAACGACAATGCGATGACAAAGTCTAAATTGATGATTGCCTTTATTTGTATAACAGATTCATCAGATAATTTCTTTTTAGTAATAATTAATTGGAATAAATCTTAAATGTTATCCATAACATCTATACATAACATCCCCAGCATTATAAATACAATTCTAAAATATAAGTATAGTTTAAGAATTATATTTTATAAGGTACAGGAGACTATTTATAAATTATTAAATTACTTCTTTACCTGATTTGAATAAATTAACTACAAGAACCTAAACCACTTTCTACAAAACATGTTTATTACCCTAAAACATGCTTGTGTGTTGTGTAAAAACAATTGGTTTTAATGAGTTTATTCCAGTCAGATAATTATAATTAAAGGTCATATTAGGTAGAAATAACTATTGCTTAAAAAGTTCATGTTCACTTTATAAGGTTTATAATGCCTCTTTTGTGTTTGGCAGGTCTGCCATTACTGTGTTCCCCAAAACAACAGATGGCAAGCATGATTTCCGTGTTTGGAATAGTCAGCTTATAAAATATGCTGGATATCAGATGGAGGATGGTAGAGTTTTAGGGGACCCATCAAGTGTAGAGTTTACACAGGTAACAACTGATGATTATTTATATAACCCCAAAGTAGAATAATGTTCTAGTTTGCTATTTGCTAAATGCTGCTCTTCTGGTTCACTTTTATACATGAGTCTGTATTACATCATTGACATTTTCAAGTCTTTACCTCTAGTAAGAAATAAACAGAAATTATGGTTACTGAAAAAATTGCTTATTATTTTACAGGTGTGTATTCAGCTTGGATGGAAACCAAAGTATGGCTGCTTTGATGTGCTTCCACTTATCCTGCAGGCAAATGGAGAAGACCCTGAAATGTTTGATATTCCAAAAGATCTGATTTTGGAGGTCCCCATAGAACATCCACAGTGAGTGATATGGGTCATTCCAGAGAAGGAAGGGAAGGGGGTTAATGAGGAGAGTGTTTTATTCAGTAAATTTGATTAACTCCTTGATTGGTATTTGCTCACTGTAGTTTACTTCAACATAAATACAACACAGACAATTAGCAAAAGAATTACATTTTTAAATTACAACAAGGGTCAAAACAAATCAGAAACATTATAAAAATATATATTTGGATTTATGTATTTGGCAAAATCCAGTGCATAATCAAAATTTTCCCTTGTTAGTCCAGCCTAATTTTTTTAGTTATTTGGGCTTATGGGTACAGTGTTTAACAGTGTTATATTCCATGTTTTTTAGGTACGAGTGGTTTAAAGAGCTTAACCTCAAATGGTATGCAATTCCTGCAGTGGCAAACATGTTAATGGAAATCGGTGGTCTAGAATTCACAGCATGTCCTTTTAATGGCTGGTACATGGGTACAGAGATTGGAGTGAGGGACTTCTGTGACATTCAGCGCTACAATATTTTGGAGGTGGTTCTCTCTTAACGTATAATGTCACCTTAGCAAATCATGAGGGAGATTGTTGAAATTACCAAAAAGCACTTTGTCAAGCAGAAGCCATTTGGTTGTTTAAACTATTTTTTGTTTAATGTCCTGCAGCGTGTTGGCCAGCTAATGGGCCTAGAGACACGGAAGCTGTCTTCACTGTGGAAAGACCAGGCACTGGTGGCTATCAATGTTGCTGTAATTCATAGCTTCCAGGTAAAGTGTCCTTACACAGATTTTTTTGTGACCTGTAGAACAAGGGAAAATGTCAAATATTGATAAGCATATAAATTCTGTTAGATGTCTCTCAAGATCTCTGATCTGTCATGTCAGATCTCAAGGTTGTCAACATGGTTTTCAGTCTCACTGTTTTTGTATTTGATCTGATGTCCTTGAAAACGTTTGTAAAGCCTTTCCATATCCCAAAAGTCAGATATATTATAAATACGTTTCTCTTGTTTTTCGCTGGGCAGAAAAATAAGGTCACCATCACAGACCACCATTCTGCATGCGAGTCCTTTATGCAGCACATGGAAACAGAAGTCCGTGTGCGAGGAGGCTGTCCAGCTGATTGGGTGTGGCTGGTCCCACCCATGTCTGGCTCCCTCACACCTGTGTTCCACCAGGAGATGCTCAACTACATCCTCTCCCCCTTTTTCTATTACCAGGTACCAACCTTGATTAATGACCTGCTATATCATATTATTATACTAAAAACACTACATGGCGTCCAATCCACCCATGTATAGGCATTAAGAAAATGATTTATCAATACATGCATTGCCTGGGAATTGAATGCAAGGCCTTTGCAATTAACACACTCTACCTGTTGAAAGAACTTCAAGTAATGAAAAACTGTGGTGTTTTTTAAGACTGATCCATGGCTAACACACAAGTGGAAGGATGAGAAGAAAGCACTCAGGAGAAATAAGATTAGCTTTAAAGGACTGATAAGGTACTAACAGACCACCCACTTCCCCAAACATAACTATACCATACCACATCCCTTCCAACAACCAATGCCATTTGTAAAGAAATACTCCAATTCTCTTTTTGCAGAGCGGTGTTTTTTTCTCAAACACTCATCAAAGCGGTCATGGCTAATAGAGTGCGCTGCACTATTCTTTATGCTACGGAAACAGGAAAATCACTGACCTTTGCCAAAAAACTGAACTCCATGTTCCACCGTGCCTTTGAATCCAGGGTAAGAAATGCTCTGTCCGAAACTGTGTTTATGAAAAGCTTTTAATTTTGTGAAATTAATACAGTAGCAGGGTCATGGAATAGCTATGATTTAAACCTATGAAACCTTTAAACTGGTTATTCCTTTGTGTTTTCTAATACAGCTAATTTGCATGGAAGACTATGACTTCAGCGAGATTGAGACAGAGAGCCTTCTGATGGTGGTCACAAGTACTTTTGGTAATGGAGAGAGTCCTGGAAATGGAGTGGTATGTGCATAACTATACAATAAATTATAACAGGCTAAAGCCATTCAGATTCAAAGTTAGATTTTGTTACACTGCAAACAGCTTCAATTACATTAATATTTTCTTTCCCCTTAGAGCTTCAAAAAGCAACTTTTCAGCCTGCAAAACTTGAAAAACAACATCAGGTTTGTAGTTTTACACAGTGACGTTTTTGTCTATAATTAATTACCTATAGATATGGTGTTATAAAGGAACGGCCCTGTCATTCTCCTCCCACTATAGGTACAGCGTGTTTGGCCTTGGCTCACGAGTTTACCCACAATTCTGTGCATTTGCCCATACTGTGGATGACAAGCTCACTGAGTTGGGGGCCAAGCGTCTGACTGCCACTGGGGAGGGAGATGAACTCAATGGGCAGGATGAGGCTTTCTCTGCTTGGGCTTACATTGCCTTTAAGGTGGGTGAGAGGTTAGACCTCAGTATCATGGTACAATTGAACAAATAAAACAAATATCATTACAGAATTAGCAACAGATTCTGTTAGATAAATGCAACATGGTTTGAAAGACATCTCTGTTTACAATTGAAGGATGCATGTGAGGAGTTTAACATTAAAACACAACTGAAAGCGGCTGAGCAACAGTCAGACTGCTGGGACCCACAGAGATACAGAGTACAGCATGACAGTTGCACACTGGACTATGTTACAGGTACACCTCTACTGAGAACCTTATTCATACCCTATTTATTTTAATAGAAAATAAAAGTCAGTTAAATTGTCAAAGATCCTATCACAGAAAATATTTTGACAAAGTTTTATCTGTTTTAGGAAAGGGATTTTATATGAATGTTTTGTTTTACAGCACTGTCTGCTCTACACTCTAAAACTGTGTTTCCTATGAGTCTGAAAAGAAGACAAAAACTGCACAGTTCTAAGTCGAGGTTTGCTTCTGCTTCTAACTTAACCCACATGCACTTTTGGCCATGTTTTTTTCATTTATAGATTCATTTTTGTATTCTTTTTCAGTCGTTCCACTATCCTGGTTGAGCTGGAGATGGATGGAAACACAGAGGCTTTGGACTATGCTGCTGGAGATCATGTGGGGGTTTTTCCAGAGAATTCTTCAGAGCTTGTGGATGGTATTCTGAAGCATCTCCCAGATGCCCCACCAACAAACCAGAGCCTTCACCTGGAGGTCCTCTCCGACTCTACCCATGGTAACCATCACTAATGGCAGTTAAATAATAATAAGCTACTAGTTTGTTAAGCTAATACAGTTGAAAAATGATTCTGTCAGGATTTCAAAATGGATTTTTTCTGTGTTTTTTTTCAGAGGAAGTCAGTTGGCAGATGGATGAACGTCTCCCTGCTTGCACTTTGGTTCAGGCTCTTACATATTTCCTGGATATCACTACTCCACCCTCACAGAGTCTACTGCGCAAACTCTCCACAGTGGCAGGTCATGAAGAGGATCAAAAACGACTAGTGACTCTTGCATCAGTAAGTAAATTAAATGCCTCTTTAGTAAATAGCACAACAGAAAATAGTCAATTTGCTATCAGCCTTATCATCATCTCAGTTCTGATAGTAAATGTGGTGTGTAATTCGTAACCCTTAATAAACATTTAAATAAGAGGCTTATTTAATTATATTGTATTAAAATTCGTATGTGGATACATTTATAGTGTGATCCCTTCGTTCTAGGATTTTCAGGAATATTCTACATGGAAAGATTTCCACAGGCCAACCATCTTGGAGGTGCTTGAAGAATTTCCCTCTCTGAAAGTATCAGCAGCGTTTCTTCTTAGCCAGCTTCCTCTTCTGAAACCCCGTCTGTACTCCGTCAGCTCCTCACTGGACCATCATCCAAATGAGTTACACCTCACAGTGTCTGTGGTCGAGTACCACACTCAGGGTATGATGCCTTGTATGCACAAATCAAAGTTTTAACAAATAACTTTGTGAAGATGTGAGGCTTGTGTTCTGTTTAAAGGAATGGAATTGATGTTCTTTATTTGCTCTTATTGTAGGTGGACAGGGCCCACTGCATTTTGGCACCTGTAGCACATGGCTTAACACCATCAAAAGAGGACACACAGTGCCCTGCTTTACTCATCGGTACTCAAAGTGACAGCTTTGTGAATCTGAATACATATATGAATATTTTTTAATGCAAAGTAGCATTTGTGGGAATGACTTTAATCTACACAGTTTTTCTGACTTGTTTTCTGCTCATTTTCTCAGCTCTGGTGGGTTTCATCTCCCGGCAGACCCCAACACTCCAGTTATTCTGATAGGGGCCGGGAGTGGAATAGCTCCTTTCCGCAGCTTCTGGCAACAGCGTATCCATGACACAAAGAAGAAAGGTAGCCTACGTTAACTATGGTTGTTTAATGGAATTCACCTAAAAGAATGGCTTACTTATAGTTGGCTCTATTTTAATGTTCTTCACCCGTGAGAATAAAAATGAAGAATAAAGATTCTTCACCCGTGAGATACCGAGCCGTTCTAGAAAACAGTTATCTATTAGTTATGCTAGTATACTTGCTCCAATATGTTTTTAATTGCTGTTTTTGATTGTCTTATTTTTAGGTCTAAAATGTAGTCCTATGACACTGGTATTTGGATGCCGTGATTCAGAAACAGATCATCTTTATAAAGTGGAAACACTGAAGTTAAGACTTCATGGCATTCTGAGCAACATCAACACAGCTTACTCTCGCCAGCCTGGTAAAGCAAAGGTATCTATATATCAAATATAGATAAATATATGAGATACATTAAACATATCAAATGTATTTTACCTGAGTTGTCTTCTTCCTACAACATTACATTTGTCATGTTTTGGAGCAGATGTATGTGCAGGATGTCTTGAGAGAACAGCTGAGTGAAAAGGTCCTGGAGGATCTACACAAGAACACAGGTCATCTATATGTCTGTGGTGGCATGAACATGGCCCGTGATGTTGCCTGCACTTTGCAGGAGATCCTGACAAGCAAAACAGGAATGACCACCACAGAGGCTGGAGAATATTTGGAAAGGTTAAAGGTGAGCTTTCAAAATCGTGGAAAAATGTTAGATTACCTGTTTCCGATCCTCAAACTAAAACATGTTTACTTCACACTGGTATGCATATAGTAAACTCACCATCATGCTTTTTGTTGGCAGGTTGAGAAGAGATACCATGAAGATATTTTTGGAGCGTAATGGCAGAGATTTGCTACATAATGTCTTGTTTATGGACTGTAAAGTAACTCAGTTTTTTGAGGTATTAAGAACTACTTCGTTTGTGATTGTATGATTATATACATACATATATACATATTCTGCATTTATATTATGCTATAATCTTATGTAAGTATTATCTGTAAGTATCTAGTTTGTTGACTCCTCTCTGGTAAAATTAACATTATCTGATGATTACACAGTTAAAGCCTATACAGTATGATGGGCAAAGTGTTTTAAAATACTCTGTTTAAAGAGGAAAATGTATGATTACTTTTCAATCCTACTATTATAAACAGAATAATATTAATGTGCTATGTTCCTTAGTAATGTATTAAGGATCTAAGATCAAATTTTACAAATTGCTTTATGGACAAATCCTTTACTTAATTTTTGAAAGATTCTGCTTATTTTGACATGGTCTTATTTCTTCTGTATACTTTTTATCACTTCATGCTGTGTGTGACACCATGTCCTGTAAGTTAAATATCACCAACATTTAATAATTTGTGTTTTTTGTGATCTTTAATGATATATTTTTAATAGTTTTGTTTAACAAATTTGACTAACAACTAAATAAAATATAGGAAGAAAAAATGTTCACCATTTATTCATTCATTTATTTACAAAAAATACAAAAAATAAACAGTCATGTCTGATTAAAGCCTCCTGCACTGTCATGTTCCCTATGATAAAAATTGATAAAATTATTTTAAAAAGATCTGCAAATTCATAAAATACAAGTGACATTAGACATTGTTAGGCAAGTCTAATTATACAAGTTTACTCTTTTTATGTAAATGCTTTCCTTAAACTTTAGCAATGATTTGTGAAATTACAGGGCTGAAAACAAACCACTGGGTCTTTATTTACGATGAGTCTTCTTAGTTACAGCTTCTCTACGACCTTGTTTCAAACCCTGTGTATAAAACAAGACATTTCTGATTAAAGCAACGCAATTAAGCAAAGAATCTATACTATAGTTTTATAGAAAATGATAAATAAATAGTTGTAGTTACATTAAATGCAGACTGACTTTGTAAAATACAAGATAAATAACCATACCAAGTAATATCCTGTGTGATAGCCACTCATGTACCAGGAAATCAGCATACTGCCCAAGGTCTCATCATCCTCCAGGATGTCTGGACTCATTGGAGGAGGGGGTGGTGGGATCATCTGGGTCAGTATCACACACATATTTCCATTACAAAAAAGCTTGTTGTTTAAAGAGCTTCATGTTTGTAAATGATTATAGTAAATATATACACAGGGTTTCTACAGGTTTTATGAAGGTAAGATTAAGATGAAGTCTTTTTAAGACCATTTTTAAGATCAAGATAGGAAAAAGAGAAAATGGAAGAAAAAAATATGGTAATGGCAGTATGTTCTCTGTGTAATGTTCAGGAAGAACACAAAGAGCTGTATTTTACAGCAGCATTTCAACACATAAAAATACAAACGAGTTTTGATAGGTTGAACAGTAAGCTTGATATACATTCCCCAGTATGGCCTTTAACCACCCTGTAAACCTTAGTCTTTCAGCCATTTAGCCTAGAACAAACACTTTCCTATTTCTCCAACAGGTGAATCCACCTTCTAATCGAAGTATACTTTCCTAAATAGGGGAATCTGAGCATGTTTGTCAAGTTCTTTTATGGGTGACTGACAGATTAAGCGGACCACACGGCCATTTGCGGTGCACTGTTCACTGAATATTGAGTGAACTAATCTAAGATGTGAGGCACATAAATGAAGCTCTATCTTCACTTTAAAAGGGAAACGAAAGAAAAAAATGTCATAAACATAAGAATTTAAGACCTGCTGTTCTGATTTAAGACATTTTCAAGTCTTAATTCACAGGGTGAATAAAAACTTTTTACGACTTATGAAAACCCTGATATATGTACATATACCTGTATATGACAGAATAAACATTTAAGAAGCATGTTTATAGATCTGAGAAAGTCTACTAATCCTTCTTACCGGCGGACCAGGTGGAATCATGGGAGGCCATCCAGGGAGGAAAGGCCCAGGGCTTTCTGATTGTCTACCATGCCCCTAGAGAGAACATGGTCCTAGTAAGCATTTATTTTTATTGTGAAATGCAATATAACTTGTGATTTAAAATGATCAAATTCAGCAGTCTCTTTACACACTTTAAAGTCTTATCTGATCACAAGTAATCACCCCTGCTATTTATATGCACCTCAAATGCATCTTGTGTGACCACTGGATTTAGTCATGGTGAGGTTGTGTGATTACATTGAATGTTTACACTTATTTACATTCAATCAGCTCACTAAACATTAATTCAGTGGTCCTTGAAAATATATATATATATGCTAAGAAGCACTACTGCATTTTACTAAAATATGAATCACTAAAGTATAGTACTTTGGTTGATTTTGGGATTGTTACCTTACGGTAATGAGATCCTGGCGGGGGGCAAGGAGGGAAACCAGGAACCCAAGGTGGAGGTCCCATGGGAGACCTGCTTTTAGATTTGTGTTTCTGAGGACCTGATTTAAGCGGGGTGAACGATCTATCACTCTCCTCTGTCGAGGACTCAACATCTTTGACCTGCAATTAGGCAGCATAACAAATAAACAAAATTAAAATGCATAAAAATTACTCATAATAATAATCACAAAAAACAGATATCAAATGTATAATTTTAGACTCTGCACATAATGGATTACGCACATCTGTTGTTTTTTGAGCGTTTTCATCTAAATCTGAACCTTCTGTCAGAAGGTCACTCATCTTTTGTTCCTCCTCATTACCATAGCCAGTATAAAGGACGACACAGGTGCCCCTTTCCTGGTCAACTGTGGAAATCGTGGCAGCATACAAGTTGCCATCCTCAGACCAGTATGCATAACAGGAATCCCCAACTTGCCACTACACATGACACAAACATTTCACATCATCTACGTAAGCCTATATCGTCTGAAATTTAACTAATGGCACGGTTTAAAACTACCTCTTTATCAGGCTCTGCATTGCATCTTTTTCTGCTTTTGATTTTTTTGTTGTTTTTTCGCTTCTTTCCAGGGTTGTCTTTCTTACAGGGTGTCACATTATTTTCTCCCTTCAATGCACTCTGATGAACAAAGGAGCAGGTAAAACAAGAACATCATAGTTACTGAAAAAGCAAAAGCTTGGTATTATGATGCATGATCGCGTGTCTTCAGAGTATCTGTTATAATTACATTACCTTGAAGGAAGCAACTGCTTTATCATACGCTTTAATTAAAGCTGTGTCGTCCCAAATATCAGAATCATCACTCTAAACAGAGGAAAAATAAAGTTAACCATTAACCTCTGGTACAAGTTGTGTTCTAAATCTTTCTCGTACGTAAAAGCAAATCCACAAAAGTTCTAGCAAATTGGTAATACTGTAAATACTTCAATGTAGCGTTCGTATAATACAAGCTAGCTACTTAGCAAACGGAATCAACTACAATAATAACTCGTCGATTCGTTTAAAATGTTTCAAGCGCTCACCTGACCCGTTCCACGACAGAAGATGACTTCCTTATTTGCCATCGGAATTGTACATTTAAAAATGGAGCTGGAGAAATATTGTCCAACCGCAACATGCGCCGCTGATGTACGACAGATGCTGATGACGCTCAAACACTGCGACACGTCAGACGTTCCTGTTGCTTAGCAACTCAGCGCGCCGTGTGAGCTTCGGCTTTTCAGTTTAGCTAGTTCCCCATGCAGTGCTCGCTATACTATCAATGTATTTAGGTATTGGTAATAGTTTAAATTGCACGTCTGGAGGGCCTTCTTGACAGTGCTGTATATGTACAAAGCAATTCTACCTTTAACAAGCAGGCACGTCATCGCATGCGATTTAAGTTTTCAATTTATAGTACATGATGTCCAGAGAACATTTGACAGGCCTGCATATTGCTTAAAAGATGGAGTCATAAAGCTAACGTTGTCAAAACTTGATAACGTGATATTGAAATAACATTTTAAAAATGTATGTATAAAAACGGACTTTCTGGATATCAACTGGCATGTTTCCCCAAGGGTTTATCATCCGAAATGAATGCATGTTAAGTCTGTGGAGTCTATTCAGGACAGTGCAGCTTTAATTTTCCATTGCCTGAAACTCACATTTGCATACCTTAAATATCTATACCTTTACACCTTTAAACCTTTAAAATGATTTAACATCCTGAATATCAGGAATTCAAAACAATCACAAAAAAGTTCAGCATACAAGACAACACTAATTGACTGTTTTTTAAGTTTACTGTTAATGTCAAAAAACAAACATAAACACAGAACAAGTCCATAAAGTTAGTATATACTGCCCAAAAGGCAAAAAGGAATCCTGCACATCCAATCCTTACAAAACCAGATTTACATTCTGAAGACACCAAAGCGTGTTTTCTGTGTGGGGGCATTCAAGGCAGCACTCAGACTCAAGCCCAGCACAAGGCGAGTGTCGGCAGGGTCAATGATTCCATCGTCCCACAATCTAAATAGTTAAAGTAAGGAATAAGAGACAGGAAGGCATGACAAAGGAAGTAATATGGAAATGTATCTTTTTTATTTAAATCAAGGCTACTACTTACCTGGCACTGGAATAATATGGATTTCCTTCCTCCTCAAAGCGTTTGATAATTGGCTCCTTCATTGCAACCTCCTGCTCTGCTGTAAACTAAAATATAACCAAAAACATACAGTATATTCATTAACAGTTTTTTATTCCTCTGAAAAATTAAACATTGTGGAAAATGACAAAAAAAATATTTTCACTGAATGTCACCTCCTTTCCTTCCCTTGCTTTTTGATCCTTAGTTATGGTGGCAAGCACAGTAGCAGCCTGCTCTCCTCCCATCACAGAGATCCGCGAGTTAGGCCACATGTACAGGAACCTGGGGCTGTGAAATGCACACAAGGTCACTTTAAAAAATGGGGTAGTTTACCCTGTGCAGTTATATTATGTTCTTATATTGGTTAGATGCCCTGGACATTTTTCAGTCTACTTTTAGTATCTTTGAGCAAAACAAATATAGAAAAAGAAATGTGTTCATTAGCAAGAAAATATACCTATATGCTCTTCCACACATGCCATAGTTCCCTGCACCATATGATCCTCCAATAATAACAGTAATCTTAGGCACACTGGCACAAGCCACAGCGGTCACCATTTTAGCTCCATCTTTAGCAATACCTCCGGCCTCATACTCCCTGCCAACCATGAAGCCTGATAATAAAAGAGGGTCAGAGATGAATACAGTGACCACTTCACTGGTAATAAAGAAAGTGAAATGAAATAATGCTTTTAGGAATATACTTTTGTGAAAAGTGATCAGTGTCAGAGAAACTTTGTCATTAAATTTATACAATCATAAAGTATGTTGACCTGTAATATTTTGAAGGAAGAGGAGTGGAATGTTTCTCTGACAGCAAAGCTCAATGAAATGAGTTCCCTGTAAAAACAAAATAACTATTTCTATTACAAAACGATTTGGGGTGAAATAACTCTTCAGCTTAAGCTCAATAATAGTTTAATAATAAAAAATGACACTGATAAACTAAGAATCAAAGCCAAAAACAAAGATCAAGATATTTTCACCTTCTTTGCAGATTCTGAGAAGAGAACACCATTATTGCCAATTATTCCAACAGGGTAGCCAAATATCCGGGCGAAACCTAGAAACCAAACAAACGAAGGCAGAATAACCATGAGCCTTAAGATTGAACAGAAACAAATGTAAAAATATTATACCTGCCATTGATAAAACATGCACCTGTTACAAGTGTGTCTCCATAGAATGCCTTGAACTCATCAAATTTACTGCCATCAACAATACGGCCAATAACCTGAAAACAATTAATCAGGTTCCATCAGAACTATACATTTAAGTTAATTAGACTGCAGTAATTAGAAACATACCCTTTTAAAGTTCATATGTCTGTTGAGGCACTGTTTTTAAGAGGTGTTTTTAGTGATGCAAATGAGAGCAGTACCTCCCGAACATCAAAGTTGCGTTTCAGGTTGTCCCCCACAATACCATATAATTCATCAGCAGGAAACAGAGGTTCTTCTGGAGCTTCTACAGTAACCTAATAAGCAAACAGCAAGTTAACACAAGAAAATAAACAACTCTAACCAGTCACATACCTCAGCCACACAGTTAAAGAATTCATGCTAAATCAGACAAAAAGTTTCTTAGAAGAAAGAGAGCAGTTGTATCCTCACATCAAGTTTTTTGTTGTAGTTTAGGCTTCGCACTACTTTCCGTGCTAGATGAAGAGCATGGTTGTCATCCAGGGCATAATGATCAGTTACCCCGGATTTTCTGAGAAGAGAGGCATAATAAAAAAGGTATAAACAACCAGCAAACAGCTGCTTATGTGAAAAACAGTTAAGATTAGTTTCTCTAACCTGCAGTGAAGGTCTGCACCTCCTAGGTCTTCAGCAGACACCTCTTCACCTGTAGCAGCTTTTACCTATTAACACAAAGGTTTGAGGAATTTAACATTAATAAAGGGAGAACTGCTGGAAAAAAACAAAAGTATCTAAATAACCAGCCAACGTTCTTTGGACATTTATACATACCAGTGGTGGTCCACCAAGAAAAATGGTCCCTTGTTTGCGTACTATGATGCTTTCGTCAGCCATCGCAGGGACGTAGGCACCACCTGCTGTACAGGAGCCCATTACAACAGCAATCTGAAATAATAAAGGAAATTATGATAAATCAGCTCCCGTTGAGATGAAAGCAGGGTATGATACTCACTTTCCAACTGCAAGTACCGTCTCTACAAAAACAGAACAAAAACTGATAACATTCATTGAATAAACACCTGGGAAATTCCTTCGGAGGAAAGACGGGCCTGATTAAAGAAGATGCGTCCAAAGTGATCCCTGTCTGGAAACACATCTGCCTGTCTGGGTAAATTGGCTCCTCCAGAATCCACTACAGAAACGAACAGCATAAGAGTACATGTTCTCTTAAGACATATATGCAACCATCCAATATGCAACATATCTATTAAAAAAAACTTTGTATTATTTCGATCAAAATCGAAACCAAAAATTCGAACTCACCAAGGTATATGCATGGCAAATGATTTTGCTGTGCAATCTCTTGGGCACGTAGGTGCTTCTTTACAGTAATTGGATAATAGGTACCACCTTTGACAGTAGCATCATTCGCAACTATAATACATTCCACCCTGTGAAGGCACATAGATATGCTGTAATAAACCAAACACTTGCATCACCACTGCAAAAGTCTGTAATAAAAAAGTGAGAGACTGTAAACTCACCCTGAGACTCTACCAATCCCAGTGATTATGCCTCCAGCAGGGACCTCCTCCTTACCGTATAACTGATAACCAGCAAACTGGGAGAATTCCAGAAAGGGAGATCTGAAAAAAGCCATGCTGAGTAAGAACCAGGTTTCAAATCGTACCAAATTATAAATGTATCTAATTTACCCAGGATCCAACAGTCTATCGATGCGTTCTCGAGGCAGTAGCTTTCCTCTGGATGTATGTAGGGTTCTTGCTTTTTCCCCACCGCCTTTAAAATGGGCAATGTTGTGTAAACATTAGTGTAAGATCAAAATATGCACGTACTTTCGTTACAAAAGACCTTTGTTATCTGAACTTCAAAACTTGCTCACCAAGTTTGATCGTCTCTGCTCTGTCCTTCAGTTCCTTCACCAGAGCTTGCATACGCTCGTAATTCTCCTGCGATGTTAAAGTTGTACGTTTGATAATTAAAAACGTTTGATGCATAAAAAATCAATTACTGTATTATTAATTTTATTATTACACATGTTAACAGACTGCTGATCACCGGTCAGGCTGGTTTTAGCACAGTCCAGCGATACAAAACATTAACAGTCTGAGTAGTGTGTCTGAGCTATTTCCCAGCTTCTTCTAAGCAAGCATAGTAGGCGCACAGAAGACAGTGTTGCACAAGGAAAATACTGGGTTGCTCAATAAATTACATCTCAAGGCTTTATTCACGGCCTACCTGAAAGACCGGAGAGTGAACGTCGGGCTGCGAGCCCAGCGTTGCCACTTTATCTGCATGATATAATCTAGAAACGGCCGCATTTACACCCCTGCTCCGAATGTGTGATACCACTGGTCTAACATAATGGAGAATCATGATTCATCATCTAACTAACAGGTCATACGACAAACGCTGCACACGAAACCGACTGACCTCAACGCACAAAACAGACAGCAAAGGGTTAACAGTGACGTTCTTACGCCCGCCTTTCTCAGCCAATGAAATTGGGTAGAATGGGAGCCCCGTTTCACATTGACAGGTAGTAGTTTAGGTTTACTACGGCAGATCTGAATTTTTAATGCTTCTCGCTTTACTAGTCGTTATTTTACGGATCTTAATTTTGTTTTAAAATATGGCACAGTAATACCAAAAAACGCTATACACAATTCTACCCAATACACTCCTTGGAAGATACGTCACAGACGTGGCGTGCTCTGATAATAATAAACTACCTTGTGTCTCACTGTTCTGGGGGTTGTTTTCAACAGCAGACTGGTCAATATGTAGTAGATTTAGGATGAAAACCTACTCACCTTTGACAGATAATCTCAAATAGGAAAGAAGCTTGGGTTTCAGCAGGCCAATGAATTAAGAAAATGATCTCCGTAAATGGCCCAGTAACCTTAATGAAACATCGGCATTTCTTTACTAACCTGGAACAGCACAAGCACGTCTCCGAGGAAACAATTGAAAAGACCGATGGGTTTAATAACTGCAAAATGTGATCATCTAATTATTAAAAGTAGGTGATGAATGTGTATTTTTTGATATTTATATTACTGGCATGAAAATACATTAATGGTTCTTCGTGTATACTTTACAGCGTATTTGTTTTCTTAACCTACAAAATTTGGTATCCTAACTGTTGTAATATAAAAAAACGGTGTGGCAAATATAACTATTAAACCATTTGCATGCACACTTTAAAAACATGGTATTTTACTGGAAAATATAATACAGCCAACAAAAAGGGCTTTACTTGCAGACTGGAAAACAATGAAACAAACAATAACCATTAAAACAAATGTATTTGAATCTAAACAAAAGATCTTGAAACTGTTGTTAAAATAACAGATAAACAAGGTGGTTGTTTATTATAAGCAATGTTTATCATTAAATAAATAGAATAAATAAGGCAGTCATGGCTAAACCTCAAGGATTGTACATTGTACATCACTACACGTCTGATCACAAATATGTCATATCTATAACAAAAGCCTGATTACATAAATTCCCATCATGTGTTTGTAGTTCTTCCTCTGTGAACAAAATACAAGTAAACTTTTATTAAAATTACTAACAATTCTCTAGAACAGCAGGAGTTCGCTTGAGTGCAATGAGCTAGAATAGCAGCAGTGGAAGTGTAACCCAAAGATCAGAAATCCGAATCAATCAGGATCCACAACTTCAGTGAAGATGTCATCAAGGAAGAACTGGGAAACTAAAGCAGGCTCCTCATCGCCATCCAGACTGGAGTTATGAGGGTTTCTCAGAGGTGACTGCACAACAGATGATGTCAATAAAAAATATGAATAAATCAATCATTCATTTTAATGCCTTATCCAGCATTAATCATATATAAGGTCTAAGGGTGTGCACTACAACAATTTGGTTATAATTGTTAGCATGTTAAAATTACCTGACAATCACCCGGTTGTTGGGAGGCTGTTGTAGACATTCTAGCTGGAGATGAGGTAGGCGTGGGGGTGTCCACATCAGTACCCCTTATGCTTATACGATTAAGAACAACCTTTGGCCAGCAACCAGAAGGCATTGCTGAATCCTGATGTGCTCCGAAGTCAGTGCTTCTGCTTTCATTTCTAAGAACACAGATTAATCCTTTTTCAGTGGATAGAACTGAATGTTTTTTTTTCCAAAATAAAAATAATTTGAAAAGAATTACAGAAAGCTCACTGCATTGCCATGAGATGGAAAGTATTCTTACACTTTAGAAATTGTTTTGATATTGACAGGGGTGCTATGATGCTTTGGTTGCAAGTTATGTCGGAAGATTTCCTTTAAAGATAGCCTTTCAAGTTGTATCCGACATTCACAAAGACCATCTTTTGGCTTCTTTGCTGGAGATTGCAGTTCCTCTTTTGATGTTTTCGTTTGTGTAGGCGTTAAGACAGCTTGGGATGACTTGAGCAGAGAAGGCTGACTTTTAGGGTACCTTTCTGGTGATCGCAGTGTCATTTGTAAAGTACCTTTAAAAGAGATGAGAAAAAATATTAATAGCACAAAGTATTATAGGGACAAATACAAATAATGCAGAGTACAATGACAGACTTACTTTGCCTTCCTGGTGATTTTTTTGTTTGTAACGCGGGCAGTTTTTTATTTGGTTTCTCAATTTTTTGCATACCAGAGACACTATCTAACTGATGTACCTATGAAACAGATATTTTCATTGTTATCTGCATTGAAATTGAAAGTCCATACCAAAACCATTAATATGAATTGCAGTTAAATGTTTATAAAATAACTAAACATACTTTGTTTGTATTCTCAGATGCCTTCTCACACTCTGGTAGACTAATAGCATGTTCTATATCTTCATGGAGGTCACCTGCAACAAACACTTTTGGGTTTGTGCTGTTCTCTTCCTCGGAGACGGGCACAAATGCATCTGACAGCAACATGTGGGAAACTCCTTCACACCAGTTCTCAATCTCATTCGAGTCCATGGGAAGCATGTCACTTTTGAGGGACCATTCCTCCACAGCTTGAGGGTCCATGGACTGCTGAGCTGTTTGTGCAGTTTTTTGCAAATTGTCTATTTTACAGACAACAATGTCTTAATTATCAATCATGCATTAAAATGTTTGTGTATTACATCCTTTCTTTATACATAAAAAGAAACTCTAACCTCTCCTAAAGGAAGGCATTTTTTGCTCCATAGATACAGATAGATTTAAAGGTTTCTCAACAACTAACTGCTTGTCCTGTGAAAGTTGGATACAATCTCAATAAGTGTTTCATATTGCTGCTGAAATTTTTAACAAAACCAGAAGTACTCAATTATTAATGACCGGTCAAAACACACAACACAAACAGAACACATACTTCCAGGGCGTTTTCAGATGGTTCGCCTTGGCTGTGTTGAAGGCTAATCAATAAGTTCTCCTTGTGAAGGTTCATCTCTACAGTTTCGTCCAGTACAGGAACCAATACATCAGAAAGCACCATGTGAGAAACACCCTCACACGCCGCCTCTGTGTCCTTTGAGCCAACGGATGACAAATCAGCACTGTGACGAAATTACAAAACATTGGATGAAGAAATGCAATGATTACAATGAAAAGATCATAATATTATGATTAAAAATAAAACAATGAAATGCTCAGAATACAGATCAAAGAATAAAATTCATACCAAGTCTCCTTGATACTGCATTGTGTGTTTTCTTGGCATGACTTCCCTTCACTTTCATAAGGATTTGAATTTTTTGTTGAGCATTTATTCTCTCTCAAACTCGATCCTTTGTTACCTTTGAGAGTCAAAATCTCTTGTTGTTTTGATGTTAAGGTTGATGGAGACTCTGCTAAAGCTATTTCTGATTGCTCAACACTTTCTGTGGGTTCTCCACTTCTTTCCGGAAACATCATTTGCACCTTCAACGTGCCTTAGGTAAAAAACATCACAAGCTTACTTTACATTTATGCATTTGGCAGACAATTTCATTCAAAGCAACTTGCATCCAACATTTTTATCAGTATGTTTGTTCCCTGAGAATCAAACTCAAGCTCTACCAATTTCTACTCAGTTCATATAATTTTTAAATAATGCATTGGTTCGGGAAACAACATTTAATATACCTCTCCTCATGAGTGTTTCCTTTATGGGTGATACAGATGGTTCCACAGTCATCGACTCTGACACAGCATGTAAAGGTCTTGAGACATCTGCATACTCTATTGCCTGCAGTAGACATTATTGGAAAATGTACATTGTTTAGGAGATTATAAACATTTCTACATTTTCTTAGGCAAAAAGGATTCACGAACCAACCTGGGATCTTTCTGCTCCATGGGAACTTTCCTCTCCATCAGTCATTCTTTCTTTGCCCAAATCATTTTCCATTTCTTCAGAGACAGGGATGATTATATCATCCAACACCATGTGTGAAACACACTCATGCTCATCACTCTCCTGGTATTCCTCTGTTTTGAGGCTCTGCTGTTTTTTTAGAGCACAGCCATATGGGTCTTCATCCAAATGGATATGATGCGGAGAACTTTTACTCTCTGTATGAAGCTTATCTACCTTCTCTTCTAAAACCACCACTGAAACATCAGATATCACCAAGTGTGAGATATCTTCATTGTTATCCTCAGTTTTCTTCTCCACAGGTTGTATTTCAGCACTGTATAAATATAAAATGCTACAGTTATATAATTCCTATTTGATTATAGGACATTTATTGAGTCAGATTTGTCTTACTGTATTGATGTCTTTGCAGTAGTTAATGGCGTAAGCTGTGGCTTTGTCTCCATGACTTCTTCAGTTAAGGTCTGCACTGTGCCTAAATCTCTTTTTGAATTATCAGAACAATCTTCTTGTTCCACTTTATCAGATTCTTCTTTTATCTGAGGCTCTAAAGTAATTGGAGTTGTGGCTGATTGATTAGGCCCAATGTTACATTGTTCCTGTCCTAAAGATTCTTCAGTACATGTTGTCTTCAGATCATATTTAGGCTTCACTTGCAACTTGCCTTGAAAAAAAAGTTAAAACAGTTTTAAAAAGGTACAAAAGAATATACATTTATTTAAAAACTAAGTAAAAAGTCAACTGAAGCCATTGTAATTTATTGATCTTACTTCTAAAGGGTACTGTTTTGCCTTGGGATGCTGATGTCACACATGATGCTTCTCTGTAAGTGTCAGGCTCTGTCATTTTTCCCTTCGATGGACACCAGTTATAATCAGCTCATATACACTGTTGAACTGTTTATATGGTAACAATTTTTGTTCAAATAAAAATTGATAATGGCTTACTTGGTCATTAACTGTTGGGACAGGTTGCTCACTTTCAGAGTCCTCACATTTCTGAACCCGTCTCTCATCTTCCATTTTTCTAGAGGCAAGTCCTAACGCATCAACAAACACTGAAGTTACAACACCCCCACGCCCATCTTCAGCCTCTTCATTGGACTCCTCAATGGCAGTACTGTGTAGATCAGCAACATCTGATAAATGCATCATCTGTAATTAAATACTTAAGTGAATAACATATCTCTTAAAATCTATAAGAAAACTGTATTTTTTTAATAAATGTATATAAACAGCTGTGAAACTTTTCCTTTTCATCTTCAAAGACTGGCATATTGGCAGTTGACAAACCCTCATGCCCAGGATGGGTTCCTCTCTCACTGTCTTCAGGATGTGAGTGGATGTTAGGTACCAATGACGTACCAGCTGTTTCCTGTACAGATGTTTCTTGGTTTCGCTCCATCTCAACTTGTGCTATAGCATGAGATGTTGCTAAATTATCTTTGGCTGTGGTTTTCTGACTGGAAGCACATTCAGACTGGCCAACTTTTGAGGGTCCAACCTTCATGCAAAGCCTTAGATTTGGTTTCACCTTTATCTTGCCTTGAGAAGAGATCAGAGAGAACTTCACATGTTTATTTAAACATCAGTTATTATTACATCAGTTGCTTTAAGTTGTATAATAAACAGATTAAAAATGAAAGTTCTCCTACTTCTCCTTTGAGGAGGAGCCTTTGTTTCTGTAGATTGTGATGGCTTCTCATCTACCTTCAAAACACTGGTAACATCTGTTGCCTTTAACCAAAAGGGAAAACATTTGTATTTAAAAACTACAAAATACAAGCTACAACTAATTAAAATAAAAAAAAGTTTAACTACGTCATACCATGGAAGCATTATATGTTAGAATTTCTTGACTTCCTACTGGTCCAAATGAAGAGTCTACATCAAAGCTTTTTTCCAGTGAGGAAACCAATCGTGTATTGGCATCTTTCACTGCATCCTCGGAAACAGGCACAGACGAATCATCCACCACCTTCTGAGAAACACTGCTCCATGGCTTCTCCATCTCTTTGGACTTCATGTGCAGCAATGCACTACAACATGTCATTAAGAAAAGCATTAGTGTTCAAATAATCAATCAAGGTGAAAAAAATGTGGTCCACATGGACAAATCTGTTCATTAAGTGAAATCTAC
Organism: Botia almorhae; assembly: GCA_036877575.1. Classification (NCBI taxonomy): domain Eukaryota; kingdom Metazoa; phylum Chordata; class Actinopteri; order Cypriniformes; family Botiidae; genus Botia; species Botia almorhae. The sequence continues at coordinate 132,779 of JAZGTJ010000173.1, forward strand.
CTGGAATCCTCTAATGTGGAAGGAAGAGATTGTGAATCGCCTGACAACAGAAGAGGTGTCTGGACCTCAGCTGGCTGCAGTTCGTAAGGAAGCATGGTCTGCTGCCCAAAGGAAGCTTCCTGGAGCAGCTGAGAGGTGGGAATCTCATACAGTGTTAATATAAAGGTGGGCTCCTCCTCTGTCTGATGTTCTATGACAAGAACAAAGTTTGGAGGGAAAAATATTAAGTGACTCATTTAAACCGTACAAAATATAAGCAAACGGCAATGACAATTTTCTATATTTGTATTAATGTTTTGTATGTATATTTTAAATTTTTTAAATCAGTTCAGTATTAATTTCACAGTTACTGGTTGCACCTCTTTCCACTCCAGCTGAATCAAACATGTCAAGATTTCCTTTGAGAGGGGCACTGCAATCCTGCCATAAAATATTTATCTGTTTAAAAGGCTTTATTTTATTCAGGGGACATAAAATACAGAAGTTTGACATTCAAGAGGGTTTCTGACCTCAGAAGCTTTTGACAGTTTTTCTACGCTGTCTTGCTGCACTGAATCTGAGTTTGAAGGCTGCATCCTTCCCATGGAGTTTATATCCTCGCTAAACGTATCTGATATCTGGACATCTTCAGCAGTAGTCTCACAAAACAGCATTCTAAAGAAGAATTTTAAAGAATCTATCTACCAATATCTTATGAATAATTTAAAATAAAAGCACCATGAACTGTGTACATACGTGTTCATATCCCATGTGTTACTTGGATGGTCATTGGAAGCTTTAGAAAAAGATAAATCCAGAACTTCTGAAATTGGACTCAACTGTGTTTCAGGTGAAGCTGAAAATGCGTCAGTGAGATCCATGTCTAGGAGAAACAAAATAAAATATAAAATATTATAATATAATATATTATTATATTATGATATATATTATAATATATATTATAATATTATATAAAATATAAAAAGCACCAGTTTTACATTGTATATGACAATGATTTGAAGATTTGGAATTTTTTGGGAAACTTTCCCAAGAGTTTAAGTCTTAAACCTACCACATTTTTCTTTGTTTCCTATGGCGGTGTTGTCCACTGGAACTGTTGGAGCTACAGCTTGTTTTGGGTCAAGTAACTGGATGTGAGACAGGAAATCTTTAGCTTGTTTATGCTCCTGCAGATTCACTTCAGGAAACACAAACTCATCTTCTGTGGAGATGTTCTTTATGTTTAGATCCAGTTCACAATGCAGGCCTTTAGCAGGGCTCTGACATCTTGGTTTATCAGCAATCTCACTTACAGAATCTAAACAGAGACGTCCCATCAGAGTTATCATTTATTTTAATTCAATTACCACTAATGATCTATATGATCATTTCTATGGTGAACATTATCCCACCTTCATGATGTTCTGTGATCTGATAAGGGCAGATCATGATTTGGGATGCCTGTCCTTGGTCTGGTGTGGACTTACAAAACTTGTGCCTCTCTGGGGTACTACTATGCTTGGCAGAATCTGAGGAACCCTCAGCAGATTCGGAACAGCTGTACAGATGACACCAGAAATGAAAAACATTCTACTCTCTCTATATTATTTATCTCTATTTATTTGTCATTGCGCACCTGGATATAATAGCCATCTTCATCTCCTGAGGTTCCTCATTTATGATTTCCTTGACCTGAGACTCGCCAAGCTCTGAATCATAGTCCTCTAGATTATTTATTTGTTCTTTATGATCAGAGGTCTCAGATTGATAAATTTCAAACATTCCTCCTTTTTCAGCAACATCTGTAAAACATGTTTGGTTTTGAAAATCTGCTGTTAATCTGCAAGTTTAACAGAGCACAAAATTATGCATTTTTGATGTCTAATTAAAGTCTTATATTGCACCTTCATCTGACAGTGTGGTGGGAAGAACATGTGGCTTCTCAAGAAAGGACAAAATGTCTTCGCTCAAAGCTGGAGTTTTATCTTTAGAGAAGTATTACAGAGTCAGGCATTTAATTAAAATGATGCATAAAAGTGTCTGAAAAAGCTTTTAACTCTTACCATTTGATGTAAAAGAAATATCATCGTTTATTGTGGTTAAGGCATCATTCTGGTCCTATGAGAAAGATATTTGCTGAAAGTCAAATATTATATGATGTTCGATCATTCCCTCACAACATTAGATGACAAGATGAAGTGATTCGTGTAAACCTGACAGAATCCCTCACCTTGACAACCTCAGGTACCTTGTCCTTTAATGTCTCACTAAATGCAGCATGTTCCTCAGGACTGCCCGTGCATTTATTTAGCTCCTTTGTGTCGTTTACAGGACCGCTACACTGCAGCTGGGTGGAGTTGTGGTTGAAACACAGGCTGTCTAAATTTTTCAGAAACAATACATAGATTAATTCAAGGCACAGGACAATCCTTAAAACATGTTTGGAAAACACAATTTAGTAGAATTTCACTGTAAATATTATCAGAGGCCCTGAAATCAACATTTCACATGTATATACTCTCACTTTCATCTGATTCCATTGTCTGTTTGTTCAGAGATCTTTGGAAGGTCTGTGATGACCGGCTTAGGTTAGGTGTAGGCTTGGTGAACCTACTCCTCTTTTTTGAACTGGACTGCTGGAAGGAAATGGAGGCAGATTCCTTCATCTCTGGATCTTTAGAAACCCTGTTTTCCAAAATAACACTAGAAGAGCACTCAGGACTATCCATATGCTTCTCCACCTGTACAGGAATATTTGTTTTCAGTCAGTTGCCACTTATGTTGGGCTTTTCCATATTAATAATAAATTACACACATTAGGATTTCTTCTTATACTGACAGATTCTGCATCTAGTTGACTTTCAGAAGAATTCTCTTTAGCATTTTGGACCCTGAGGTAATGTTCCACTTCTTCATGAGACACCATTACAACTGGTCTTTTCAGGAACATCTGACCTAGGGTGATATTATATAAAGGTCAGCATGGTGTACACTAGTGACTATATTATACACAACATCAGTTAAAGGTGCAGTTAATGAGAGGTGGCAGATAATGAACAAAACAAGAAAATGTCAGTGTAATATAACATTAAAAGAAGGGTTACGTTCAGGCTAGACATAGGACCTGCATTAATATTGGAGCAACTTTGCAGCGTTATAATAAAATATTATGCTGTCATAATAAACGCTATGATAAAAGACGTGAGGGGTAGAGGTATCAAAAAGGGAAGAGATCCATTGGGGTGGGGGCGTATTTGTTTTGGTGATTTTAAATATCAATAGTGTTTACCTGATATTGCACCTTTAGGAAAATACATTTAAATTATGCAAATAAATAAACAATAATATACAGGTTAACTTACCATTTACTTCCGATAAAGTCATAAACTCTAAATGATGCAGATTAACACCCTAATAAAAAACGCAAAGGTCATTAACAGTATTTACATAGACATAGACACAGACATATAGACATATAGACGACATATAGATATTGTGTGTGGCTGTGGCTGTAATGTGATGAATAAATGGTATTCATCACATCACTATGGCTGTGATGTGATGAATAATGGTTGAATAATATTCTAATCAAAATAGCACAATTTATAAAAATCCATATTAAAACTTTTAACATTATATGTGGTGTAAACATAATAAACATTATATTACTATGTGGCTTTTCATAGAAGCACTACAGAGTATAAAAATTCTAATTTTAATGCATTTTAAAAGCAAAAATGGATTAAAATGCATATAGCAATCACTGGCAATCAGGGGCCAAGAAATATCATCAGAACAAAACTGTAACTTATCTTTGTTTACTGTGTTATGAATACTATTGATAATCAACACAATCTAAAAAAAAAGTCCATTAAGAATCATTCGTTTTACCTCCTCTATGCTCTGATCTTCCTCCATCTCATTGGGTTCTTGGATGACCTCCTGACTGGCCATGGCAGTGGATCTCATTTCCTCTGCTGATGTAGCCAGCCTCAAGCCAGTCTGACACTCATCCATCTTTCCTGTCTCCTTCATCCCTCTGTCGGAAGCTGTCAAATTGCATTTGACCTTTTCTGCTCTCGTCTGCCGTTCAGGAGAATCCTGCAGGCTGTGTGAGGTCTGTGGCTGACCTGGGCTTTCACAGGAGCTGAGTGCCTTTATAAGCCTGTGATTTATACAGCAAAACAACATTTAGCATTATAAGTGATTGCTGTGCGAGTTCTAACAGGTAATGAGCTGAAAGAATGAACCGTGATTTACCTTGGAGGAGTTCTCTCCACAACAACAACTGCCTGCTTCTGGAGCTGATTTTCAGCAAGACTGTTGATTCGGAACTGGTAACAATAATTTAATTTAATCAATTAATATGTCAGGATTATCATTATTGTGATTTCGGCAGGGCTGGGAGATACATCACATGTTCACAATATTAAGAATGTGGTTGTTTTTAGGGAACTATATATTTCCTTAACATTGTAAACATTGCAATGATTATTTATATTTACTTTAAATGCTTCATTGTGTCTATAGTCTTGCTTTACATGCTTACATAAATTGATTTTAAAATTATTTAAACTTTTATAACAAAAAATGGCATTAGGAGTTTGTTTAATTTATTTAAATTTAACTATTACATAATTCAGGGATTTTTAAAGCTATATTGCTCAGCCTTAACTTCCAGGGATGACTAAAACAACTGATAAAACCTGATATTAATTGTACTACATTTATATAATGGTCTCAAGTTAACACCTCAATCTCAGTCTCTCTGCAGTTCTCATCTCGAATCTCTCGAGGCACATCTTCATCCTCCACTGTTGCCTTTTGCTCAGAGCATTTTTTGGCTTTTCTTTTGGGCAAATTTGGCAAAGGCCTCTTCAAACATTTTGAAGACCTTTGTGAAGTCTCCTTCTGAGCTGCTGTCTCTGGAACAAGCGTCTCCCTGACACATTATGAGGCAATGGATGAAGATTTTTAATTAGGGGACTGGCAATTTAACAGTGGAGAGAAAATCATCTTCTCATGATCACAGCAGAGGATTTATCATACCCTTGATCCTCTCCAGCATCAGGGCCTGCTGTTGAGACTTCACTATTATCAGCATTCAGCTTATTTTCAGCACACTCTGTGGATAACATCAAATTCAACTTTTACATCAACTCTTAGTGTGTATGTAAAGTTATATAGAGAAAAATCCCCAACCTTCTTGAGACTTTTTGCTCTTTTTGGTTTTCCGTTTTCCTTTTGCGGGTTCCTCTTCTTTCTTATCTTTTTTGGAATGTTTACATTTCTTAGATGGGTCAGCAGACTTGTGCTTCACACTGGCTTCAATTTCTCCAACATCAACAAGTTCTGCATCCTGTACTGTCACATTTACAAAGAATATGTAGGAATTCATAAATAATTAGCAACAAACATTTTTTTAATTAATGTTTAAAGTTACAGTTTTTATATTTCTCAGGAAACCTCACATATGGCTCATGCAAATATTTAACTTGGTGACTGCACATTAAGCTAGTTTAAGAAAAAGCTTTTATCAGAAAGGGCTATCATAACATTTCAGAGAAGACATTAATAAAATCATTCTCAGCAAAAAGATCATTCTCTTACTGACAAAAACAAGCAGAATGTGCAAACAGTTAATAATTTTTTTACGTATATGAATCACATTAAACTGAAAGCAGTAATTAGATTTTCTGTAGATTTTCTTTAACACAGAATAAGGCCTAAAATGTTTAAACAGAAACCTTTATCTGTCGTCTTTTTCTTCCTCTTTGTCTTGGGTTTTTCCTCTGGCTCTCCTTCACACGTCATTTCATCACCCTTTCTTGAACGCTTGCGTTTCTTTTTTGATACAGACATCAACGCTGGATCTTCATTCTCTGCGTTCACCGAGTCATCCTCCACATGCAAACACTCACTTTCTTTACCTCCAGCTGAGCATTTGGCAAAAATACACAATTCAATGTCTTAACAGTTGCTTGAATAAAATGAAAGGCCATGAAAGGACTCCATGAACAAAGGCAAGGTTGAAATATAAGCACATATGCGCAAAAAAAGTTTAATAGTAAAAATCAGGTAACCTTGTTTTGATTTCTTGTTATTCTTCCTTGGTTTGCATGTTTTTCCAGTTTTGCGTTTACGCTTCCTGCTGGTGCATGATGTTATGTCAGTAACCTTCACACTGTCCTCATTCTCCTTTTCTAAATCAAGAAAGTCACTATCTCCAATGTCCAGCTCATCAGCGTCCATATCATTATCATCATCATCAATGATGTCTTCCTCCTCATGCTTTTTGGCCTTTTTACCACCTAAAGGAGAGTTCAAAGTGAATACAATATAATAGCTTAATAAAAGACAGTCCATACCACAGCAAAGTGAAGAAAGTAAAAGTCCATTACAACTAATACATTAATAAAATATAACACACAAAAGATTGTAGTTGATTATTTAGCTTTTACCACGATTACTTTCCTACATGGAATCTGGTCTTTTACCTTTTCCTTTCTTTGCTTTATTGGCTTTTACAACCAGTTTTATAGATCTGCCTCGCTTTTTGTCTTTTTCCAAGATCCTCTTAAGCAGGAAACTGAAAAACTCACTGTCAAATGGCCGCTTGTTTCCTAAATTAAATACCAAAGCAAAACTGTGAGATAGATTTTCAATGTAGTATCATTGATGTATGTGGCCGAAAGGTTAAAATCACTTACTGCAGGCTTTATCCACTCGCCATGCGTTTGTTTTCTCCTCCTTCTTAAATTTACTCTGCCAGAATGGGGAAAGACAATAAGACATTTAAATTCCACAAATATTTGAGAATTAAATAACTGAGAATTTGCTGAAGAGCTGAAGACCAGAGTGATGGCAAGAAAGCTTTACAACCTCAGGGATCTGGAGATCTATGCAAAAGGGCAGTGGTCTAAGATCCCAGTGGAAAGTGTTAAAAAAATGATAAAAACTATTTGACAGCTTTGATTAAAAAAAAAAAAGACTTTGCCACCGATTACTGAGAAAGGGTAAAAATCATTTTGGCCAAAATGTAAATATATAATGTATACATATCTATTATATATTTATATTTTGACAAATTATTTGACTATATATGTATACAGTAATATCTTAATATAATCTTAAGTTTAATGTAGTTCACTTACACCCAGGGTTACAGTATAGCAATGCTATCAGAATGGTACACCATAATAAATAGTAATAAATATCTATATAATTATCTATTTAATTCCTTTACATAAATATTAACACTGTACCTTAATTTCAGTTCTCGTTCGATGGGTCAACAGCTGGGCCATCATGGAGAAGTCTGTGCCCACCATACTGATGGCCAGATAGAACATGTCTGTCTCTAAAACACACAAACAGATTTAAAGGACCTTAATAAAATCATTTCAAACCTGACTGTGTAACAGACCATAATTTAGGGTACTATTTGCTAAAAATCTTGACGTCTGACCTCTACTTGGCATCTATAATAGGCATCTCAAATAGGCATCTGATTCCTCAATGAATGATTTGTTTGAGTATGATCTTTTCAATAAATTGCTTGATCATGTTTGTAAAACTGTTATAAAAGAAATACTTCTATGATTTTAGTGGTTTTGTTTGTAGTTTGAAGCGTCCCAGCCCCAGTTTTCATTCCCGTTTCTTTTAGATGGAAAGGAGTGGCCAGGAAGATTCTTAGAAAAAAACACTTTTTGTCTTCTATGCAAGAAAGAATGTTACACAGTTTGGGATTATACAAGGGTGAGTAAATGAGGATCTCTTCATTTTTTGGTGAACTTTGAACTTTTTGTGTTTCTACACATAACACAAGAAATATAACACAATGAAACACTGGTCATTTACTCCTAATTTCATTTTCATGTAATTTCTTGTTTTAAAACAAACCTACAGACAAACATGTAGTGTCTTTACCTCTAACAGACCAGGTCTTCACAAAACATTGTTTCCTGAAACTTGCATATGTTGTGGTAGAGCCTCGCTCAAATAGTGGAGTTGCATTCTCAACGACTGTGTCAGATTTCCTCTGAACACGCACTGTCAAACTGAACACAGTAACTACTGACAAATACATAATAAAACAATCACATTTATTGTACAGTGGTAATACTGGCAGATCACACATCATCTTTACATTAAATTAATCATGACATTTATGTGCTTGCTAAGCAACATTTTAACCTGGGATAAACAATTCTAAGTAAGGAATAATGTACAGTTAGCTGGTTTGATGTTATTTTATTATGTGAAACATTTAAAAAAGAAACACCGGTAAAGTAGCACAGATGAGCTGTCTGATATGATTTAAACCTCAGATTCACTTTCAGGTTTTTAATTTTACTAGAATTGACAGATTTCTGATACCTGTCTTCGTCTAAAATCAGTGTGCCATCCTCTGCTACCCTGACTTTGGGAACCATCAACTCATCTTCAGCATCATCGTCTTCCTCATCTGTTTCTGCCTGCTTTGTCGTCACCCTAAGGCACAATATGTCATCCTGAAAATCATGGCTTAAGACATAAATTGATAAACACTGCATGAAAATGTTGTCCCTTTTTCAAGTGTGTAATAAAAATCAGACCTAAATAATAAGGTAGAGCATCAGATTCATAGATTTCTCAAAACAAGTTTGTGTAAACATATATAAAAGCTAGTTTTTTTACGTACTTGGGTGAGGGTGGAACAATATTCTCTCCTTGAGTCTGCTCCGTAGAAAGGGAGGACCTATTCATTTAATCACACAAAACCACCGCATTACATATCAAAATTCCAAAATTCATTTTTATGATCAGTAGAGTAAACAGTTTTGACTTGCCTCATAGGGTTTGTCTCTGGTAGGTAATAAATGAAGTCAGCTAGGGTCATTTTGCTTGGATCCGTTTCTTCGCTGTGCTCAAACTTACACCGTCCACTCTTCTTTTTCTTCTGAGTAGTCAAAAACAACATATGCATAACATGTTATGTTCACATCATAACATTTAAATGTTTGACTTTACTATTTTCTACAGAATCAACATGAATAGTGATTGAGGATGTCAACATCTGCTCTTGTGCTCCACAGAAGATTGAAACAAGTAAATGATGAGTGATGATACAAGAAGTTTCATCTTTGGGTGAACTATTCCTTTAAATGTAGCATCTCTGTGGTACATAAATACATTATTTAACTGATTTTCTTTACCATTAATTCCTTCCTCCTCTCCAGCTTTATCAGCTCTTTCAGTTTGAGGTCCCGCAAGACCCGCTGCTTGTCTGACATTTCTAAGCTCTTCTGAGGAGAACCTGGTTCATCACAATGTGACAGCTTTACATATGGTGAGAGGTTTTGTAAAGCTGGACCGGCACCTTCTTGTGACACAGAATCCTCCATTGGAATTTGTTTGGGAGTTTGGTAGGATTTTCGCTGAGGCTGTTTAAACGATGGAGATACTGGTACAGATGGCTCATGGACGCCAGATGAGGATGGAAGACATGGTGAGGATGGAGAGCTGTTGGTTGTTGCAGGAGTTTGTTTATGGTTGGAATATGAAAATGTAGAGGTTTGAGAATCATCTCTGCTGACAGCATTTGGGGTGGAGGCCTCAGGAAAAGACTTGGCTGTCTGTAAAGATGACACCTCTTTGAATGGCTCTGATGGAAGAGAAGCAGTTTTTCCAACAACTGGAGAAAGAACAGAATGGGCTTTGGGTCTGGCCAGGATTGGTGTGGCAGAAATCCTGCTTCTCCTCTGAGGTGCTGTAGTTGCAGGTTTACTGGCACTAGAGGGCACTCCATTGCCACTGTAAGTAATCAAACAAGCACAACAACTCAATATGAGATGCGTTTTAATCAAATCCTTACTAGCATAGTGTTACACGAAGCATTTGATAACAGATAACATCTGTCTCTCAAAACATTGGCACGGTTTCCTAAAATCAACTTTTCACAGAATCATTAAGTTCCACTTGACACCTACTTAACTGCCATTTTCAAGCAAATTAACATCCATCACGTTAGATTTGATGGCTGCAAATTAACTACCTTTTAATTTACTTTGGCAGTCATTTTAGCACACAAAAACAGGAAAAAATAAATTTCACATACAAAACCTGTGTTGTTCCTGGCAGGCAGTTTTTTCAAAGCACCTTACCAGAAAGCGTATATATAGCCCTATTACTTAAAAATGTAGATATATAGATGAAAATCTATATAGGTATATAGAAGCAATATAATGTCAGGTCATGATGTGATGCTGTCAGGCTGTGCTTACATGTTCACAGACGCTTTCTCTGAGGGACAGCCAGGAAGGTTTCCATCTCCTTTTGCCACAGCAGGCTCTATCACTTCCAGGTGAGAGTGTGGAGAGGGTGATGGCCTGTCTGTTTGCTGAGTATTGTCAACAGCTGACTCTTGGGAAGTAGGGGCCACACTTCGACCCCCAGGCCTGACATTAGGCTTAATACTAATCCTTGCTCTTCGCATCGTTGGGAAACTGTGGTAAAATCAACAAGATGACTGAGTAGATATTGCGTCCGTGATAAGTACGACCATACAAAACGCTGTTTCTCTCAGATACAGCAGGACAAGCAATCTATATAGATACAACTTTGTGATGTGGATTTGCCGCAGAACGGCTGATCTCATTAGTTGGGTGTTGGCTATGGAATATCGTGCATTTAGTGACATAGGGACAGCACTAGCCATGAACTGCGGGCACGTTGTGACTCATTATAAGACTAATTTCAAATCAGACTCGACGGGCGCCATGAGATTCATGCACGCGACTGACTGTCTGGTTGCCTACATTGATTTCCTACTGGCTGCTATTACAAAAAATACGAACGATTAAACGGCAAATGTGTAGTGACAACAGAAAAGTAGCACGTCTTACTTTAGTTCAAATCACGGTGTACCCCTGTCACTGTGACTGTGGAGTTTAAAGTTGTATAAAGCTATGTTTCTGCCTGTCGCATGGTAGCCCTGCAGTAACTGCGCTTGCACCGGCCGGTCTGAACACCACGCGCTTCGGAGTTGGCTCATTAAGAGAAAGGCATTGTGGGTCTTGTAGTTTTCCGTAACTCGCTTAGCCACGTGTCTCTTGCTGATAAACATCTCCCAGCAGCCTCGGAAAATCAGCTGTGACTTGTAGTAAACATGTGTACCAACACAGAAGCTATATTTATGTATACTGTTAAGTTAAAAATAAAGTTATACATAACATATACGAACCCTTAAAGTGCAAGCTATAGAATATACAAACTCTTTTAGCAACCTATAGAAATGACTGAAACACTTTCTTGTTCCTGTTTTTTTAACATTCATAGATCTCATAGTTCTGTGGAACAAATGTTTGGAATATTATACTTCCACACTAATCTGAGTATTTCTGCATTGTACTGTGCACATCCTGGATCATTACTGTATTATACTGTCAAAGGTTAAGACATCTTGGGTGTCTTAACCCTGCCAAGGTGTACAATTTATAAGTACATGTGTTTTCCTGGAAATCAAACCCACAACCATACCCATCATTGAGGTCACCAAGGTCCAGAAGTCTCTATATTTCTGTGTTTTTTAGAGCTGTGTGATCATCCTCAGACCTTAAATGGTAATCCATTTGACTTTGACTGAACTGTGTTTATAGATTGTGGTTACCATATTAAAATAAAACATTAGTTGCAAATAGTTCAAAAACATTACAACAGCCTCTAGTTCATTAACACATTTTCTTTATGTGGCCTACTGGTTAGTGAGTAAGGCTTGTAATCAGAGGGTTGCTGGTTTGACTCCAGTGTTAGCAGATAGCAAATGAGGTGGCCTTGAGCAAGGCACCTAACCTCTGATTGCCCCCTGGGTGCAAAAGTGCTGCCCACTGCTCTGTGTGTGTGTTCACTCCTCACCAGTGATGTAATAATGAGGTCACATTTCAGATATGACTTAGCATACCTGACAAATATGACTTTTTCTTCATTTACTTCCTTAAAGTTGCATGCAAACAAAACTCACGACCTACAGTTTCTGTTTAGAAAAACAAAGAAATATAAAACATGTAAAAACAAATCATTAAACCAGTCATCACTTTATTGTGAAGCAGACCTTATTGGTTTTACAGACTTGAATACAAAACTTGTAAAAGATAAATAGGACAATTATTAATCTACTCAACTCATTTTATTGCATCAACTACATTTTTAAAACACCTTAGTTCAATAACATCCGAGATAAAGATGGCATAGTGCATAACAGACATTTATATATGTACACACAAACATATTTCACAACATCCAGGCTTTAACATCCAGTATACACATTCTGTTTTTACTAAATCTGTAATCCATTGAAATTAATGCATATCAGTAATCATTCTAGGTTTATGTTTGATAGATTACATCCCCACCCACCTTAAAGTAAAATGTAGAATAGAGACATATATGCTTTATATCAAGTATTACCTGAATGATTCTGGAGGATCATATTTCACACAAATCGTATACAGCATCACCTGAACCTCAGGGTGTAGCAGTGTTGTTTGTGCACTTAATACAGGAATCATCATGTTCCATATTATTTTTCAGGTTTGTATAGCTGACAACCACTGACAACATGCCAATGGAAGTGATAATTCATTATTGTCCCTTCACTAAAATGTAAATCAAAAGAAAAACAGAGAACTTGTGACTTGATAACTGTACACACCGTATATACTAGTGAATGCAGTGAGTTCACCACCTCACAAATAATGCGACAAGAAACCAAGAGCAAAGAAAATAACATCAAACAAATCTTGAAAGGGATTCAGTTCAAATACAGGTTCATTAGAGCCACAGTTGTGTAATTTACCTTTCTTATAATTCTCTTATAAACAGGTCAGTTCAGTCTGTATTATTAACAGTGATCAGCACAGAGCAGATCATAAGGTATAGATTGCACAATTATTATAACAAAGCCTTCCCACAAATAGTATATACATTGTCATTATGTCAGCTTGTGTTTGGACATTTAATATAATTTAACATAATCTGTTCAATAAGTCTGTTTACAGACATTCAATGAGATGCAAAGCAAAAAAACAATAGCTAAAGGAATTTGCAAAGTAAACATACAAAGTCATAATGTAACACTGCAATGAAGAAAAACAAGACAACAACGCATCTATTGGTGCAGAATACTTAACATGAAGTTACATTGCTCTGAGTGCTTTTTTTTGTAGAGAAAACAAAACCATTTTCATCATACTGTCTTTAGAAAGAAACTGCACTGAAACACATCTCTGTTCCTAATAAAATATGCAACTGTTGGCAATAAACATAACTGAACAGAAAGCCAGCACTGGGTTTGGTTTAAGACTGTCTATTACTACTACATACATCTAAGAGTGGTTGTTAAAAGGAGGACTGACCAGACTGTTTTTGCTCTCAGACATTGCAGGATGGAGAAGACAACAGAGCAAAGAGACCTGCTTTTAAACAGGATGCACTTTAGTGGGCAAGCTACATAAAAATGTAGAAGGTCTTTGAAAAACTGTAATTGCATCCATACAAACAGCTTGACAAAAACATTTTAAAGCTGTAACAAATATCTTGGATGGAGCTGTTCTTGCATAATTTCATCTTCAATGATTTTTGTTTGATCCTTACATGGACCTTATGGAGTCATCAATGTGGCTGTCATGCAAATGGGTTTCCAAATGAATCTCTGAAAGGGTCTAATCCCACTGCCTTGATGGAAGGAGCATTCTGCAAAGGTCAAAGAAAAAGAGAAAAACAAACTGAAATGTAAGACACAAATATTCTTCAGGTTCTGAGAATGAAGAACCTTAAAATATTGTTGTGTAACAAATTGTTTTATAATGGTTTCCAAGAATGTGAAGACATATTGTAAACGTACAGTGGCAGGTACAGACAGGCTAAACAGATCTTTTCCAAAGGAACTGTTGAAGGGGTTCTGACCTCCTACCCTCAATGGCTCTGTAGTGACAGAGATTTTAGGATGTTTACAGAGTGGCTTCAGAAACACTCAATTAAAATGTATCTTTATATTAATTAAGATTTTGGAAATATAGACTTGGAAATATAGGCTTAAATACTGTATATAGACCTTTCCTTGCTGGAACATTTGGTGGCTTAGCCATCTGGAAATCCTTAAACATTTCCTTGATGTCTCTCTTCTCCTTTTCTCCTAGAGGATCCAGGTCAATGAAAGCATTACTGTCCACCTTTGGAGCTTCTTTGGCGGCTACTGCTCGAGGTGGAACCTGTGGAGGGAGACTGAAGCTCTGCTGTCCATCAGGCACAAGGCTTGTGGTTGATGGAAATATGCTGCTTTGGAAAGGGTTTCCCAGAGTTGTATGCAGGGTCCAGGATCCATTGGATCCATTGGAGACAGGGGTGTTACTCCATGATGGAAGCTGCTGGCTAGCAGCAGAGGTTTCAAAACCTCCTGTGGTTCCCCAGGCATGCACAGGAGAAGTGGAAAAGATCGGTGCTTGAGTAAAAGACTGAGAAACACTGGTTGTGCTGGGGAAGATGGAAGAGAGGGGCTGATTCCATGGAGCTGCCCCGGGAGTGGAGACTACAGGTGGAGGTTGTAGAGACAACCCTTATGTAGAAAAGATAAAGTAATGTTATATATTAGGAAGCAGCATTGATTCATTTTATGGCAAGAACTGCATGGAACATTAAAATGTTCCAGCTCTAGATATCAAAAAGCATTTCTTAAAAAGCATAAAAACACTTATCTCAACCACTTATCAAACAAACCATGAATGTACGAGCACAACAGCCCTTACTCTAATCTAAAATTTTCATGTTTATTAGATGTGCTGACATTTTTTGGCATTTTCCGCGTGCTGGAAGCCCACAAATGTCAAATGATTTATTTCCTGTCTCAAACATCTTACCGAGAGCAGTGATTGTGTCAGTGAGGGTGGGGCTCTTGCTAAACAGATTGACAGGGTTGACAGGGCCATTCTCAGGTTGAGGTGATGGTGATTCTGACTGGTTCCGTGAAGCAAATGGATCTGTCCCAGATTTTTCATTTGAAGGGGACTAGAGAAAAGGAATTTATAAAGATAAATTGTGTGAAGTATGGCCTTTACCACCACAGAAGGACCAATGGAAACATTCATGTGTAATATGATTGGAAAATCATTAGCAAATCAGTCCTTACCTTTTAAGTACAAATCACTGAAAGCATTAAAAATTGAGGCAAAGAACATTACCAAATCATGAAGTGATGTTAGATAAACATGATTCTTATCAGTAAGCTTAAAGCGTAAGTGTGTAATTTCTGTGAAAAATCATGAAGTGATTGCAAAATAATGTTTTCAAGCAGGTTCTCTGCAAAGAGATAGTTCCTCCCTTAACTCACGCCACTGCTAGCGTGTAGGGCTGGTAGGGATGCTCAAACAAACTGCAATATTATGATAACTGATAGAATTTTAACATAAAACATACACACTTTAACATTATTAGGAAATTAAAATAAATTTTATTTATTTAATTTTATTAAAATAAAAATATTTACAAAATGATAAGAAGTGAAGTAATACAGTGTCACTCCAGATTACTGATGATCTGAATAATAATCTCACCCTCACACTCCTCCTTCCCCTCCCGGCTTTTGTATTAAGCGGAGGAGGGCTTATAACAACTGAATCCTTGGGTTGATTGATAGCGGGTTCACTCATGTTTCCATTCTCATGCTTCACTTCATTCTGCACTTGCTGTATCTTCTCAGAACTTCCCAGAAATGGATTAGGTGTCACTTTCCCACTTCCATTTTGCTCTAGGACTGGGACAGTTTTCTGTGTCCAGGCATTCGCTTCCACAGCTCTGCCATCTAAAGGCCACTGGCCGTTACTGAGAGCCTGAATGACTGTCCTGTTGGAAAGCTGGTCAAACTGCTTGCCCAAGTAGTCAGAGTCACCATTCTTAGGGTCACCATTGAAATAGTTATTAGGGCTGTGGTTGGCTATGGCACAGTCATCCCCATTTGATTGATTGTTGCTTTTGGAAAATGGGTCATCGCTGAACGGGTCATGGATAGGGGTGGGGAAGAAGTTGAGCTGAGAGGAGAAGGGGTTCTCAGGCGAGTGGCTGGACGGGGCTCTGGGGACAGAAGCAGTGAAGGGGTTTCCTTTAACACAATTCTGATTGCTGTCTATCTCAGTGGACAGATCCATTAAGAGGATGTCCTCAGACTCCTGGAAGAACATTAGAAAACAGGAGGAGAGTGAAAGGAAAAGAATAAATAATATGTTGACTGATGTTAATAATAAAATAATTTACATTTTTGTGTAATGTTGTATAGATGAAGTGATGTCATGCATGGAGTAAAACTAGCTAGACGCTGTGTACAATGCAAACGTGGCCATTTTTTGACCCAATAGTTCACCCAAAAGTGTTTCTTTATGTGCTTGCTTTGATTTAATGCCATGCCAGACATTGTGGCATGTTTACATATACTAAAAATAAGGTAAAATATGAGGTGTATAAATTCAAATTTTAAAAATTCTAAAACTGATTTAGACCTGACGTTAACTGCTTTCTTTTTAAAAATCATACTTATCATTCACATACCCCCATGTCCTTCCATTCCCATATGCTGCTTCTTTCTAATGCAAAACACAATATAAGATGTTGTATTATTTCTATGGTGCCTTTTGTTGTGACTTTTTGGAGTTTGGCATCATATATCACCATTCACTTTTGTTGTATGAAAAACAGCTGCTCATTCTTTTGTTTTTGTTTCACAGAAGAAAGAAAATAGTATGGGTCTGGAATAATGGATGAATAAAAATGGATGAATTAACTTCATGATGTTTTTTTTTACTTGACATTACCTGAACTTGAGCTCTCACGGCCATTGCAATGTTTAGTAAAAAAAAAAACAGAATAAATGCTGCATCAACATTTAAAATTAAATACTAAGCAAAACATTATATATGTATTTTATATGTACTGTAACCCATTCAAAACTTTCATAGGCCCTAGAAACATTATACTAAGAAAAAATGCCCTAAATAGTCTAAAAGCACCTTTAGTGGGCAGTTCTTCAGATAACAACTAAGCCTTGTTAATTTTTTTGTGCTTGTTATTTTGGTTGGCTTGAGCCCAGCCCTTCTGCTCCCCATGACTGTATTTTCTTTATTTGAGGTCAATCAAGCACGTTGTGAGAGCACAACCAGAGACTAAACAAGGACTGCAGACACTCAGTGACTCTTTTAAAAGGTGTGATGTCAAACTGGACAATTTTGCTTTGGTCTAGTAAACAAGTTGTCTTCACTGTATAATAGATTGTCAAGGAAATAACTAATAATGTTAGTGTGCCTTGTTTGTGCTTTACATGAGCAAGTGGAGTGTCACTGTAAGTACAAATCATTACAAAGCAGATCTCTGTGACAAACCTGTGTGAGTAATATTCAGAATAAATTTTAACATCAATATGTTGTGTTAACTGTTTAGTCTTGCCGGAAGTTCTTACTGAAGGAGAGTTTAGGTCAGGTGGAGTTGACATGTCTCCAAACAGGTTCAGCTGTTCAACACCCTGCAACACAAGAGTTGATCAAATAAAAACATTACCAGACTTTTCCAGCCAAACAGAGTTGGACAACCAAAACATCTAAGAAAAGAGCTATTCATACAGAGCTGCCAAAACTATTAGTGCAAATGAATGGAAGGAAATGACTTGTGAGGTGAATAAACAGAATAGTGTTTTTTTCCAGTCTGTGAGTGAAAGGAGTGAACCGAGAATAGCCAGAGCTGGTATGTGATGCGTCTCAGCAATTTCCTGACTGCTAACTTCATTAGCTGTTGCCCCCCTGAGGAGAGCAGTTTAGGTGCATTGTGGAGGTTGCGAATGCCACATGAAGAAAACCTCATCAGGAGGCATTAGAAACAAGGCCAGAACTACAGCATTCTGTTGTAATTTGGTTAATTTGCACAGATGCATAGCAACCAGCCATTATAAACCATATTAAGAATTATTTGTGCCACCTAAGCAAAATCTCATTATCTTATTGTGGCCACCCTCCCCTCTTTTTAATTGTTCCTGGTTACATTAACTGCACAGTATTCTAGGCAGTAACAATATGGTAAAATAACAAATACTTACTTTTCTCTCATTGTCTGATACTTCACTGCCATTCTGTGGGGGTAACACCAACAGTAATTATGATACAGTTTGCATCGCCAAACACTATATGTTATTAACATTCAGCAGATGATTTATTTAATATTTTCCAATACCTACCTCTACCAATTTATTTGATTCATCCTAAAGAAAAACAGTTCCAATTAGTAAGACAGAAACAAAAGCGAAAAGTATGCCTTAAAATCATCTACACCACAAGAGTGTTACAGTATGTGTGAGGCCACCAAAACAAGATAACAATCTAAGACAAAAACTACAAACACTACACAACTTCAATGGAACTTACACTAGATGGCAGCCTCTATGCTATGTTTGTAAGCTAAAAACATGTCTGCATGTGCATATACAGTATGCTTGGAAGTGCAATAATATGGTATAAACAAAGTTGTCAAAGAAATGTGAAGTCATTCGGTTTGTGATGCTTCACATAAATTGTTACATTATAAAGTGGATATTTCATTGAAATGATGATGATTTGTCTAAAGTTAATGGTTCATTCATGTTTTACAGGTTTTCTTTTGTTAGGTTCACCTAAACATATTTTGCATACCTTTTTCGAACCCTCAACTTCTTTTCTCTTCATGTTAAAGATTAACTGAAAAAGATCCTTCAGGTCAATGACAAGAGGCTCCGCCTGAGTGGAAATACAAACAGTCTAATAAACAGCATGTTTCCTACATGTTTAAGAGTGAATGCTTGCAGTGGGGGAATGTGTGTGTTTTGTGTGTGTGTTTATGAACTTCTGGGAAATGTTAGTTACAGAAAGACAGAGACAGTGGAGAAAATGAGTGTGTGTTTGTCCGTGTGTGCCTAAGGCAGGAGTGTGTGGAAAAAAAGAGCTATGCTCTATAAAATCTCAGTGTGCAGACCTGCTGTGCAGTTTTAATGGCAAAGAACTGGTGCTGGCCCTCCGCACCACACACGTAGCCAAACGCTCTGCTGTCTGTTACATCTCGAGCAATGAAGGAGATCTTATTCACTGCATGCTCTAGTATTGTTGCCTGGAGAGGTCAAAACAGAGGAAATGTTTCGAATAACAAAAAATACTTGTACTTGTATTAAGAATATAGCTGTATAAGAGTTTATATTGGTAAGCATATATTAATGTCATAAAAGGGACCGTTTAGCCCAGAATTAGAATAAGACTCATGTCATTCCAACCTGTTTGATCAGTGAGTTAATATGATGACAAGAGTTGCAAACAAGTAAGGTACTCAAAAAAAGACAAAGCTGTATCTGATTCCAAAAAAACTATGTACAGTATATTCTGCATATTCTCTCAAGTTAAGAAAACTTTTAAGATAACTGTTTCTGTGTTATTTTGACAACAATATTAATTAAATACTGCTTTTGTCTTTTGGTCTTTTGTCTTTATTTTTTAAGCCCTATCTGTCATTAAATTTACATAATTTTCTTTCTTCTACAAACCACAAAAATGACTAGATAGAATGTTGGTGACCAAAATGTGCCAATAAAATTACCACAATGGTAGTTTATATGAATCATCATTGTGTGAGGAACAGACTGACAGCCCATAGTCTCCGTTCACTTTTATTGTATAGAAAAGTGCAGCATAAAATCCTCCTCCGCCTAGCATCCCTTTTTAGAGTCTTTGTCCTATCCTATGTAATGAGGACGTAGGACGGTGAACTATGTATTGAGGGTAAACTATCCCTTTAAAGAATAAGTGAGAGAAACACACCCCTGTCTTCTCATCAGTAACAGTGATTCCTGAGAGAGATATGTTCACCCAAACTTTTTGCTTGTGTTTGCCTTGAGAGCGAGCAGCTGCTGCCTTGCCCTGCGATAACAGACACAACACACAGATAAACAAACATTTACACATTTGGCAGACAATGGTTTTTCAGGCTAAAGTACTTGTACTTTTACAAAATGTCTATTTATGTCTATCTTTTTTTAAAGGAATGTTTAAAGGAACACTTATCAGAGTTACAAATGTCATTTATCATATGACCATGCCTTTATCTTTTTGACAGTAATCAAGACCTTAGTGCTGCCTTTGACATTAGAAATCATGATGTTTTAGATTATGACATTGTTTTGAACAGCCTTAAATATCGTGTTGACATACCCAGCTAACAATTTTAGGTTGTAAGAACATTTCCTTAACGTTTCAAAAATGTTATTTTGAAAGTTGTAGGAATGTTCAAAATGTCCAGTTTTTTAGACGTTGTATTAATATTATTGCTTGGTTATAGGAACGCTATTTAAAGTTTTTTTAAATTTTATAAACATTCCACTAACTACTTAAGAATAACATGTTTGATATATAGGCCTATGATATATAATGTTAAAAAGCTCTATTAATGTTACTACAAGAATATTAGCCAACGTTCTGAAAATGTTCCCTGTTAGCTGGATATGCATTAGATAATTTGTACTTTGAAGTGAGTATAAACACAGAAGTATGGATGAATTGTAAAGTGTGTACTAAAAAACAAACACACAAGACCTTTCACTGACCTTCAGTTTCATCATAGAGTCTTGGCTCATTTTGTCCCCTCTTGCTTCAGGGACGTTATCCACACCAATCAACTTGGCTTTGTATCGAACTCCATTACCTTTGAACCTGGCTAGCAGGAACTCGTCTGTTTTCTCTGGGCTTGCTGCAGCTGAGGAAGGAAGAGGAGACAGAACAAACATTAGATATTATCTAAATCTATAACACTCTATAACACTAATCTAAAACACAGATGTATCACAAGTATCTTACTCAATAGTTGGGAGCAGACAAATTATTATTAACATTTTTGTTTTTTTGAGACAAATATTTTGCAATTATTTTTGGAAAAATCATACTACATGGGTCTGAAAAAACACAAAGGGAAAAAATGACAGCATTTCCTTTTTAATTTACTAATTACACTTTACTACTAGCATTTGTTTTGTCACAAAAGTAGATCATCACAAGCTGTCAAAAAAACTAAACCAAAATAAGCTTTCTAAAATGGGAATGCAGAGCACAGTGTGGAATCATTTGTGAAATCCTCTAAATTCTCACATTCTCAGAGGAACATGAAACCACTCAGTGCCATAATTATGGGTGTTGCTAAGACTGATTGATGTCTTTGGGAAAGAACTGATTATTATGGGCGACAAGCTGGGTGAAAGTCACTGTTATATGCTGGAGTGTTTCAGCTATAGAGCCTCTTAATCTCTGAATGCTACTCAGTCACTAAAATGTCAGTTACTTAGTACCAGTGGTGTAGTATATGTGATAGACAGGTATGCGCTGTATACCCACTAGGAAAGGTCAAGATCTGTATAACCACTTAAAAAGGGTGAGTAACAACATGTACGTAACAACATTGTTTTGTAATAAAACTTCCACACTTTTATTCAAAAATTCAGCATGTCTGACTTTTGGACCATTTGGGGTTAGGTGGCCTGTGGCCTTGATCTGACGTCACCTACCAAGGAACAACAACACAGTTGCTTGGCAGTCATTCTCGGTGCAATTTGAAATTAACAAATGGGAATTAGTAAAGGAGATATAAAATGAAAACAATCTCAAACTATACTCTTTCAGTATTTTTGTAAACCTGCACATGAAGCTACTGCTGCTTCAGGTGACACTATTACTACACTACAACTGCAGCAGATTACATGAGCGTTAGCGTTTTAGAAACTACAAAAAATGTGCCAGATGAGGCTAATGAGTGTTAGTGATAACAGTGTTTTCTATTTATTACCTAGATTGTGGTAACAAGAATTCATACAGTGAAGACTATCTTTTGACCATTTGTAAACTCATCTCATTTACTATGTGTTGTGTGACTTCTGTGCCCTATCCTCACCATTCAAATCTAGGCTGGAGCACAGCATTGTTTCTTCATAGTTCTAGTCACTTAATTTTGCTTCCAAAATGCACCAGACTGATGTATTTAACTTTTAAAATGTACAACATTTCTCTTTGGGGAGCATACCCCTGGACCACCCTTGAGGGGACGAGGTCCACCCCCCTTATTCTCACAAAATCCTATGGGAAACACTGGTGATAGAATTGCACAAATGTTTATTGTTAATACTGCTACTGAAAAGCCTCAGCTTTACATTATTGTTAATAATAGCTGCAACTTGTACTCTTAAATGTGCATTGAAAACTGCAGCTGATAAAACCTGTGCTCCAGGGACCATATTCATATAACATTTAAGGCTAAATTTGGTTGTTAACTGGCTGAGTTAGCTGGCTGAGTCACTTAACAGTAGAAAAACAGTCTTTTAGAATGCTTTCAATTACATGTATATGCATACTCTATACATTAGTAAGTGTGGTGGTGCTTATGGGGTGTCACTCTGGGACGGGTGGGTAAGAAAAAATCACAGTATACTCACTATACAAAACTAGACTACACTGCTCAGTATTCATTAAACATGGGTGATTGCTCAATGGTGCAATATGACCCAAAGAAAACTGATTACAGTAAATCTGAAGTGCGTCAGAGAGCCACTGATATGCTGACCACAGAGTTTTATCTGGTTCTCTAAATCCATGTTTTAATATCTCTGTCTGGTGACGTCTTAGCCTTAGAATTGTGATGTTTGGATTTGTGCTACATATCTGCTCAATGTTCTCCCCTCTTGGAAGCAGCTGTTCTCATCCTATCTTTCTTAACACGTACACTTACTTGCTCCTTATTCCATTACATAGAATGCACATTCAGTGGCATTATGCCATTTCTTGCTCTGCCTGTGGTCTTGTTCTGTCGCCACACTTTCTTTCTCTCAATTAAATATAACAGCTCAGGTGACCAGGTGGCAATGTTCCATCCTGATGAGATGGCAGAGGAGGAGAAAAGGCAAATAAGCCAGACACAGAGGAACAAAAAGACACTGAGAAAGAACAGCCTGGCGGAGACCCAGACCTCATGCCTGCTGTGGCCAAGCTGAGGGACAGCATTGACATTCATCTCATGCAGAGACTCAACAGGCTTGAGGTTTCTGCTCTACAGCACCCACCCAACATGTACATATAATACCAGTATAAATGTGCCTGCTCCATTCAGTGCTATGTTTTCATATCACAGCATATGGAGGCTTCTTTATTGGGTTCGGGTGAAAATGAACAGAGTATATATAGTTGTAGTTAGCGTAGTCCTAAAACAATCTAAAGTATTTTACTTTAATGACAGCATATTCTTTCAAATCATTTAAAAAACAACTGCAAAAATTTAATCCAAACATTTGTCTGTTATCTATAAAACCAAAACCAGCTTCATATTAGCACATTCAACAAGCCTTGCCTCGGAAATGTTTCACTATAGGGAATTTTTTCCTACAAATTCTTTGTAACCCTAAGCAGTACAGTACACAGTGATAACGTGGCATATACACATACTGATCCTCACCAATACCTGATCCTAATCAAGATATTGAGGGATTTTTATCTATTTTAGCATAAATAGTCTTGGGGTGACAAGTGACAACCTATTTGAAAAGGCCTACTGCTCACAAATGAGTCTGGCAATGTCATCTAAGAGAGATCTAAAAAGACCAAAATGTATCAACACAAAATGAAACACATGAAAGACCAAACATATATCCTATAACTACATGGCTGGAAGCTTAAACGTGACGTTGTAGGAATGTTTCTATGTCTAATATATCGCTGCTTCAACCCCAGATGCACCTCATCACCCAGATCACTGCTGGCTCCTCAGCTTGATACTGTGGGAATCATCCTGTTGTTTTCATGCTTGTTCAAAAGGCTCATAAATAGGCTTGTTGGACAGTGTCTTGCAGTCACAGCTGGAAGGTCTTGTGGAAACAGAAACAGAACTCTAATGGAATCCATCACTAGAGCGTTCTGTCGGTACGAATGAGCTAGCAAGACAAACAATACCACTGTGCACCAGGTTCCAGCTTAGAAAAATAAATCCAGAAAAATACTGGATCAAAGAGGCCCCTGGAGTCAGGGGTGGAGAATTTTAGTGTTCTGCAGAAGGCTGTTTGCCAGCTTTGTGCTCAGTTACATCATGTCATAGAACTTGATGAACTCAAGTGGTCCTCTTGAGAGGAACTAGTACCTTCTTGTATCAAAATAAACCTCATTCATCAGCTGTAATCATTGGCCTCATACATCGAAAAAGGAGAATGTTTTCTCTGTGATACAAAGATGATACTTGAATACTGTACAAAAGAAAACTTTCTTGGTTTCAGTGCATAAACACAAGCCCAGGCTACATTCAGCTGGCTAAATGAGATGGACAAATATGCATAAGAAATAAAGTCAAACTTCAAATATACTAAAACGAAAAATGCTGAAGACTAAAAGAAATGCATGAAAATCCCTCTAATGCATAACATTCCACCACCAAGACTGATGACTAATATCTTTCAAATAAAACACACATTTATTGGTAAACTAATAATGTGTGTGTGTGTGTTTCCAACTGTACAGGAACAGAACAATGTACCAAATCACTGATACTATCATAATCATCATAATCATGGATGTAATTTCAACATAGTTCTTAACCAACCTTTTACTTTACGTACATTCTTAGATCAAATCTCTAAACAAGTTGCCTTTTCATGTGGGGAGGTGGCAAGTACAATAGAATTATTTTCAGGCAAAACTCTTAGGGCTTAGTGTTAGCACACAGAATACGTTCATTACATGTTTGTTGTGGATCAGCCTTGTGTTTTTAGTTTCTCTGGGGATGTGGACCCTGTGGGGAGCTTCTACTTTCCACAAATGTTAAGGTACTAATGGGAATCTCACTAATGACATTCTAGTAGACAAGTAGTTTGCATCACACAAAATTTCTACTCAGTTTTTTGTAAAACGGACAATAAAATTCATAATAGATTTGACAGATAAATCACTAATTCGGTATAAAGAGATTATGATTGCAGCCCTTCCAACAATGACTGTTAAAATATTCTAAGCATACGGTAACCGTTTTGCCTCTTGTTACATACCCTTCTTCTTTTCTTTTTTGGAGGATGTCTTAAACGGTGCCTGCTCGACTGGCGGTGTGCTGGTTTCCACGTCTGTAGACATGTTTGGAGTCCAACCTTGTGCTTAACAAGTGTGAAGATGGGGTTGGTTGAAGCACTCTTGCTCTCCTCTTAGCAGTGTGTGCACCACAGCTTGACTCAGCAGTGGACCATGCTCAGCTGTGCCCGTACTGGACAGTTTAGAGAGTGGGAGAAAAAGCCAAATAGGAAACAGACTAAGTAGAAGCTAAAAAAGCATATGAATGAAAGACAAAACACATTCTTTGTTTCTTTAAATCACTAATTCCAAATCAGGGCTATGCGTAGTGCAGGAGTTTGATCTTACACCTATAAAACAGAAATTAAGACTTTAAAATATTAGGGGAGTCACAAGATAAAATAATTTTACAATTACTTTTTTTGTGATTAGTGTCTTAACATATTTAGTTACTTTTTAAAGAAAAATATATATAATATATACTACAAAAATATAATTTGTGAGTTTTATCTGTCAACATCAGTTAACTACTTAAGTTAACATAAACTAACCATTTACAATACTTACACTGCATCATTTATTAATATTATGAGATATTGTATCTGTTAACATCAGTAAATACACAATGAAGACCAACAAACTATTTTATTTGCATTAAAAAATGATAAATATCAGTAAGTGTTGTAAATATAGATTGTTCGTTTTTCAGTTCATGTTAGCTAATGCATTAACTAATGTTAATGAATGAGACCCTATTGTAAAAAATCTGAATATTCACTTACAGAAACCAACCACTAAAAGCCTCAGTGTAAAGCTTTGACCTCTCTTGCACAAGAGTGGGTGTAGAATTGCTTGGAAAACTGTTCATATGTCACCATAAACATTACAGCATGATTACACAGTAACACATCACTCATTCCATGTAAGATGTTGGTGAACCTTGTTCACTGGGAGACCACCTTTACCCTAATAACATTCTAACCAGCTCTGGTTTCATCCCAATGGAGTTAATCCGCAAGCAATAACAGAAATCAAAGTGTCTGTGCTTAAAAAGAAACTGAATAAACATCCTGGACTCTGGAGCATTTTACTTGGCTGACTGCATTCTTCAGCCATAAACACATACCACCTAACCTAACTGTCATGTTTGGAGTTACAACAGATAACTGCCTCTCCTCTAAACTTATCTGAGGTGAAAGGCCATTGAGATGTTTTTAAATTCTACAACCAGTTCTTGTTGTGGAATCCATTACAGTTTTTAACTGACAGGAGCATGGTACTGTTGGCTTTATCTACAGCTGTCTCTGCGTTGCAATTATCCCACCCTGCACCCAAAGACAGGAAGTGACAGTTTTCCTTGCAATATTCTCTACCTTCTTCATGCCACAGGCTGCCTAGTTTTGCATATTTGTTTTCAATCAAAACATCTAGGAAACTCCATTATGCAGATGTTTGGGATGTTTTTGTCCTTATTTAAAAAACAACTCAAGATGTCTATAAATACATTCCCCTTTAACATGCACCGACACTCTTTCCTTAACATTTCCTGCCGGGAAAACATTCAAATGTTGCATAATAACAAATCAACTAGGAACTGGTTGTTCCTATAAACAATGACTCAACTAGTAGGAAACCTACAAATGTTTCAGGCCCAAAAATGTTGAGTATCACAATGTTCTGTATCTAAAGTTACTGCAGTAACAGGCTTGTTTTGTAGAATCCTATTTCCTAAATAAAGTCATGCTCTAAACCTGCTTAAACAAATTCATGTTTAAAATAGCCTATATTCTCTTGTCAGTTAAACACCTCACAAAAATAGGTCTTAACCCATAATCAGCTTCACCTCTCACACTAACGACCCACATATAACCCCAAACGTCTGCTGGTCTGCTATAACTAGCAAGCAGAGTCTATATTAAGAGGAAAAAGTACCAGCTGACCGCCCTGAACAACAGCTGTCGGCGACTCATGGCAGACGGAGCAACCTTGGCACAAAATATACACTATGTAGTGCCCTTAACAGACATGTGACTTCCCTTCCTTGAAAGAGCAGAGGAAGGATGAAAAAGAGGAAGAATGTGGCTGGTGATCTGTTATGACACTAATAGATGGTCTAAATAGACATTAAGCCTTGGTATCTATCTAGCTAACACACTGATCCTATTAAGCTGTCAACAGAAGATAATAACATTCTGGGGGAAATTTACTAAAAATAAATGATGCCCACTGATAACACTGTGTATTTGCGTGAACTGTTTGCATTGATTTGGTAGCTAATTTTCTAAAGGAATTAAGCCAGTCAGGTAGAATCACAAAACACGTCCACAAAATCAAAAACATACGTAACATTGGCACTATTCCTGATCTTGCAGGTCAGTTCTGAGTGCTCGATAGTGGGGGATGCAGAAGACTACTGCAATCTGACATACTTTACTGGGACTAAACAGTATCGCTCCAGCACTGTGATCCAGACGCCTGAGTCAGCTTTTTAAAGGCTCAAAGTGCCCTTGTCTACATTGTGCTTTTGGATATATGCCAGATTATAACATTCCTCTTTGTCATTTCACATATGCTGCCATGATCAATAGAAAATTATACCCAAACAGCACTTTTACATTAAAATCTGCCTGCTTTTCATGAGTAAAAATGGCACAAATTGAACATACAGCACAAAGTGAGCATAGTAGCGAGCACTCATAGTGACTTAAGATACCAGATAGTGAAAATAACATGCTACAATGCTAACACCCACACATCTATGTACACATATCTTAACATTTATGTGGTTTTAACAGAGATCTTCTAGAGTACACGGCTGAGATATCATCAAGTTTATGTAAGTCAAGATATCTTCAAAATGACATTATAATTAATAAGCAGTTTAAGCAGTACTTCTGGGGTGATTTATACACAATTTAATAAGAGATGCATATGGTCTACAAAAGTGAATAGTGAACAGACTTTAACAATGTTGAGATACTGATATAGTATCTTTCAACACAAGTGAGGGTAGTAGTAAATATGCTGAATAAAACATTTGAACTTTAGCAATTGAAAATCTTCATTGTAGACGTTTACTGCTCCCTTCTAAAGTTGTTCAAAATGCAAATATAGAATATATAGGAAACATGAAAAAATGTAAACTAAATGTAAATTATTTAGTGGTTCAAAATGACATTCCAAGATAGACCTCACATTATTGTTGAAGGCTGGTAATGCTGTAGCAGTTTGCTAGAAAGAAGGAAGTCTGACTCAGGTTGTGGAACATCTGAAAATCAATATGACAAACTGTGACACAGTTACACAAACTGTGGTGATTCTTCAATGAATACTCATATTCTGTTAACTGAGTAAATGTACCATGGTCAGCTTAAGTATTAATTTGGACAGTCTGTTAAGCGTTCGGTCTAAACAGACAATTCATGCTCTAAAATTTAGTCAACTGTACGTTCTGTCCAAACATTTGGTCACCATATGAGGTTTGCCTCATATGGTGTCATATTTCATATCAAATATGCTCTACACTGGTCCTGATGCCTTATTGGTAAATAAGTACACTAAGTTACTTTTGAAAAGAAAAAGGCTAAACTGAAAAACAGCTGTAATTTTTTCAATATAACAACATCATATTTTTATATTTATATTTTTGGTGATTTTCATATCTAAAGGTCGAAAATCTGGGCCTGTCACATGGTAAAACAAAAAAACTATACACATAAGGCATTTAATAAGCAGTAAAAATAAATGAATGCATTGTGAAAAGTTTTCACCTTCTCATACCAAAACAAAAAAAAGAAGAAAACCCTTTGGAATGTAAAAGGTTATAAACACACATATATGGTGCCTAGTACCTTTACAACATTTCCTAGGCTCTAACTTTCAGGACTTTAGTACTTCCTAGCCAAAAGTAAGCACAAGAAAAACATCAATATTTGCACTTTGTGTTTGGCCTGACAAGACCTCTTACTCTATTTTTACTCTTTTCTCCTGCCTAGCATCTCAGTGGGTCTTCAATACCCAATAGTCGTCTATTTTGGAGCACACCTCTAAAGAGGAAGAAGTATGGTATAAACACTATCTTTCCTCTTCCCTCAGTCTCAGGTCCCAAAGCTATCACTTGCCATAAACTATGGAGTATGTGTAAATATGCACACGAAGAAAGTAAGCCAAGACACATCCTCCCTAGATCAGTGCCAGGAATCTTAGACCACTAAGGGAAACACACTGGATAGAGAAAATCTCCAAGGGTATGTTGTCAGCTGTCAACAGGAAACTTAGGTACCAGGAACAAGGAACCGATTATACCCAAGTAACATACAAGACTAATTAATGTATTTAATGGCCCCGGTACAGCTCAAAAACTTTCAGTTTAAGGCTGGGCTGAGAATTATGAACTGTTTTGGGATAGAGATCAGAAACTGGTCACAGAACTAGGTGTGGTAACATCTGGTTTGTTGCATTTTAATCCATGTCCAAAGCCCTGAGAGTTGAGTGTAAATACTTGTGTAATGAATTTAAAATGTTACCACTTGTTCAAGCCTGGGGGACCAAATTTACTTACATTGATGAACCCATACTTAATCTGACTACTGGGAAGCATGTACCATTTAGAGTGTGTGAGGGGGTTGTGGCCCTGGTTTGTAGTTTTACCTGTGGACAGTGGTGACAGACAAGAGTAAACTGTAATATTATTGTAAAACACTGAGAATTGCTATTTTAAACTTGTGCTCTTTACCTGCAATTGTCTTGCAATTCTAATATTGATTAGTTAGTGGTCAACTATAAGCAGTAATTTGAATTCCAGTCAAAATCCAGATTTAAAATGAAACTAGATTTGTAATGTTTTGCCATTCAAATGTAACATGCAACTAGCCAATTATTGTATGACACTCAAGGCTTCTGATTCGGCTTTGGATGGTTGCTATGGCACCCGTGAGGCTGGCTTTACACAGCAAACACACAATCCATCATCCAAGACACATAATCAAACAAAATGAGGGGAAGGCACACAGTATACACAAAGCCTTAGAAGACATTTTAAACAATTACATCTCACTTTCAAAAAGAGAAATTGGTTGTTACAAAGGTTTCTAAACAAAATCCTTTTTACATCTGAAAATCGGTTAGTATAGAGATTTTTTAAAATAAAAATTCAAAATAAACTGTTAGAAAGACAAATAATGTTTTTTGTTTGTTCACAATAGCACTATAATATAAAGACAAAATACCCATTTAAAATTTATTTAAAACCCATATAAGTTTCTTGGCTATGTTTCTTCATTTAGTAGATACTTTCTTTAATGAAACTTACAAGGATAATACAAGCACAATAAATTAATCCAAACAAGCAAATAATACATGTAATGTTAACACACCAAATCTTTGAATTCAAGAATAAGGTGGGGTTAGTGTTCTAGTATTCAAGCTAGTATGACACTACTGCTTCAGATAGCACTGCAGAAGAGATCCAAACCCTCTGTTAATGTATTATCTAAAGATATCCATAGAACTTGATTTCTAATGGGGGTGGCATTTATAAAGTCTGGTGTTCTCAAAACTTGTACAAATGCTAAAGCACTTAATCATATCTCGCAGCAAATCATTCTATAGTAAATCTTCTCAGCATGAGTTCCCATTTTAAGCAGAAGCTTTCTTAGAAGCAAACACATGAAGTGCAGTACACAATAATTTTCACCCTCTGCATGTGTGGCCGTAAAGGTGTTCCAGGCCTGTCACAAAAGAGGTATTAAATGTCTCTGTGTACAAACACATAACCCATAACACTCAGTAAAACATATTTTAACAACCGGGTTCCTCTAGTGACAACAAATTTGGCATTAAATCTTGAGCACATGTTAATCCTATCTTTACACAATAAAATGATCTCAAGGTAGAAGGCTGGTACGCAAGATTTCTGCTTTAATCTTCACTGAAATTATGTTTAATAAAGTGAAACAAGAACAAACAGTGAAGAATGCAATTACCACAATATTGCTTAGGACCTACTACATCAACAAACTAAAATTGTTCTGTACCTACATCAGGGACATGATGCGCTTGGAATTGAGCATTGAGAATTGAATTGAATTTTTCAGCGTAGGCTAAAGTTTGCATTAGTTCAGCAACAAATTGACCCAATGATTTTCGAATGTTCTATCCTGGACGAGCATAGAGACAAGGAGTCATGATGTTAAAGGTCACAACCTCTACAGATAGGGAGGATGTATACACTCCCGGTCTGGTTCAGAACGCAACAAAAGTTGATTTACGTGGGTTCCATGCAGAAATTTGTATCTGATGCATCAGACAAGAGACTCTCATAATTCACTAGTTTATGATAATTAAATCTGAATGACTGTGTGTTTTAAAGCCCATCCATGTTTTTGGTGTTAGGAGTGTGAAGGTCAAGTGCTATCCTAGCATATAATGAAGAAAGCAAGAGCTGTGACATCTGGATATAAACCACATTTTCTTTTTTCTGAACAAATAAAAGAAAAATCCTAATTTTATTCCTTTTTAGGAGGGGGAAAGTGCAGTACAAACAAACACTTGGGTCAAAGGTCACTTACCTCAGCATGTGGCCACCACACTGAAATTCCACTCTACACATAAAAGAGCAACCATCGCTTCTCTACTGACCTATATATGTCTACAATGAAATACAACAGCAGTTCCTATTGTCTCATAAAATATCACAGAGGTAGAAAAAGACAGAGCTAGTGGAGAAGACTCTTATTAGGATTCAAAGTAACGGAATTGCCTTTGTTTCTCTCTTATTTGGGATACTTTCCCCTCTTAAAATATGTGGGTCTTTTCATTATGAGACAGGAGAGAAGTAGGTCGTTTGATAACATTTCAAAGTTTCAGAGAGTTTTGAATGGAGGACAAGGAAAGTTGAGTGCCAACATCTGGTTCCAATAAAACTGCACACATTGTACCAACAGGATAAAAAAAGAATTCTGACTCTAAAAAATGAGTCTTGATCTGACAAGGATCATTTCAATGGTAATTTACACTTTAAAACTTACAACAAAGTAAGTGTTGGCTCCTTGTCCTTGCTAAAGTCATTTACACATATTTAAGCAGTAAAACATTTCCTCTTTCATTCAGACTGAGTACATGTGTTTATGTCCGAGGTTTGTTAGGAACAAAGATCCTTCAATATTTCCAATAGATGTTTTTGTTTTTGACTTCAGAGTACTTCAGTAATGTTGAGATAAATATGTTTCTGCAGAAAGTCAACTTGTATAAAAGGGTTACACGTTTCCTCAACATTACCAGCTTTGTGAGAGGAAAAGGAATGTATTTACTGTGGCATTTCCTCCTCTAAAAGT
>JAZGTJ010000173.1:165246-204724 GCA_036877575.1 Botia almorhae
TGGTGAAGCAATGGGAAAAGAAAGAAAAAACATACAGGGAAAGGGAGAAACTGAAGGTCTTAAAGTTTAAGTCAGCAAAATTTCTCGCTTTCTTTGTCCTCTAATGCCTGCTCTACCCTCGCTGTTCTTGTTCCCTTGAACTGAGATCTCCTGCAACCCAACGTAAAGTGCCCTTTAATACTGCACAGCTGAAGCCCAGGGTCCTGTTTGTCTCACTAATGGGCTCTATCTATGGTCGTTACATACAGATGCATGACACATCATCACAGGCCTCCTGTTAATCGTGCTGAACAATCAAATGTGTGAAGTTTAGGGCTTTAGCAATGATAAATCTTTGAGTAAAAAAGCTAGCCCACAACTGCCAAAAGATTTCAAATTGAACAGCAAACATCTATCAAATCTTGTTGAGCATCAGATTATGATGAGGAGGCACTCTGGAAGGTCTTGGGTCTCTTCAAACTGATTATTTCAAAACCTCCAATAATTCAGAGTAAGAATTAATAGATGCAATTCTTGGTTTATGCTACAGTATGTACTGTAGATCTAGTTAAGCTACACTTTGAGTGTGGTATCAAGCCTCTTCATGTAGGATGTGGTCATTGCTGATGAATGTAAACATCAACCTATTTTTCACATTGATTTCATTTCAGGTATTTATTACAAGACACCACAGGTCCTATTTACAAAAAAGAAACAGATCTGAAATATGTATGTAAATTAAAGGTTTGATAGAAAGACCAATGAGGAAGAGCTTTTGGAAGACCTTTTAACGTCTGAAGAGATGGGGACTGAAATGTCGACCAACGCTGAATCCACATTAGGTGCTGCTGCTCAGCTTTAGAAAACATGCAACATGTAACATCTCATTCAAACGCCCTCATATCTCACACTGCCTCAGCTGAGCCAAAGCATGGAGTCTCGTCTCCCGCTGTGAGGATGTTTGGAGGGTGAGTGTTTTGATATGGGAAATCTGTAAATAGCTTCACCAGAAGGCATTGCGAAAGACAGACAGTGTGTCGAGCCAACATAACGGATTTAAGACAGTAACACAGCTCTCAGGGTAGTAAATGGAAAATGATTAGTGTATTCTTCACCAGCCACGACTTCGCGTTTTCTCTCCCATTTCTGCGTTTGTTGAAATACATTTTAAACCACGAGATCAGAAAATTCAATACCCGAAAATTTTTTAACAATGCGTTGATTTAACAGAGAAAATGTTACACTCACCTTCATTAAGAGATTTAGCGAGACCTGGACCTTGCATACTCCTACAGCCTTTTCCGAACAGACAGGGAAAATTAGGTATGACAATAGTGTGGACGCGTACTGTGGTATGACTGCGGTATATTCCCGGTTTTAGTCTCGGGCTGTGGATCTGAGATGTTGACGGTTCAGGTCTTATTGGCAGCTCTCTGCTGCTAAGGAATGCGATGTCTCTGATGTTACTGCAGATTCGGTAACTCCCCCTTCAAAGTGAAACGTTAACCCTCTCTGGACCAGATCGTTATGCTCCTCTGATTCACTCCACATTTCAGCGAATATTTGTTATGTGCATTACTCGCAATGTTAATTGTCATCTATCATTAAATGCTGATAGCGTCTGTAAACGCTAATCTGTGCACTTTCTCTTTAGATGATTCATTTGTCATCATCAATAAGATACAGTAACACGACAATAGGTGAAGTGTTGTTTCCAATGCAATACGTGAGCATCGCTAATGCGTTAATTTCACAGTGGCCTTATGTGAATTATGTTGTGACTAAAAAAATTAATTAGATAAACTAGATTATATACTAGATTGTATGCTTTCCTTGTTATGGTTTTCACTATATTTAATAACCTCAAGTAGAGTTCACATATTTACACACGGTAGATATGTAAATTGATGAGAACTGTGAATGTATGTGGATGAAGTGTAAATGCTATTATGTGGATGAAGTATCCAAATATTAGTATTGCTTTTTCAAATGTGATTACAATAACAGGAGAGGAACCAAAGGAGTCCATGTCATATTTATTTAAATGACATATTCCTAATCACATTCCAAATGCTTTTCATAAATCTGTGAACTTCAACTTTCCAGGTGGTTTGGGAATTGTCATAAACATCTGTAAAACAAAGTACAGTCTTAAACAGCAGGATATGGTAGAACACGAATGATAATCAGTAGAGACGGAGAGAGAGAAAGAGAGAGAAAGAGAGAGAGAGAGAAGTGAGATATTGTTTTCTTATTCCATTTGCTTGAATAAGACCAAACAATGATGTTAGAAACATTGCTATAAAGATTAATCTAATCTTTATGCAGAGTTGTTGATAAATTCCATTCATATTGGAATATTTGCTGGTCTTTTAAATTCATGTTAATGTTTTTATTCCCTGTTGAAGGATTTCAAGCCAGGGAACCGCCAGGATCTGGCCCTAGAGAGGGCAGCACTACCAGGAATGTTTTTCTTGTCTGACGTCAGTGTTTAGAACGAACAGCATGTACCGTACAACACTGAAAAAGTTTGTTGGCAGAGTCAGTTAGAATAAACAAATCTATATAACATCTGTCTAATAAAATAATGAACTAAATGTGAAGTACATTTGTAGATAAATATATTTCTTAATCTGAGTATAAAAGATTATATATATTGTTGGGTATACCACCTACACACTCAAATGCTTATTGCACATGTACACATTAAGTTTTGATGACAGGCATATAATGAACTGTGACACAGGAAAATGACAATAAAGGTGAAAAGGATATGAGTTGTTGTCTCGTTGCCCTTAAGTCACACAGATTCTTCCTTCTTTGTCTCCTGCTTCCCCTTTTTTCTGCTGACTCATCAAACATATTATAAAGAGTCACATTCAAAAGATCTTTATTATATCATATTGATTACAGACAAACACATAGAAAAGCAAATGTCAATGCAAAAAAGCAATAAACAGGTTTCAGTCCTTTGTTGCCACAAACACTTGATAAGTTGTTAAGCCCTAAATAAATGTAAAATGTCAATCATGGTGACCATATCTGCTTAGCCATAATAGGGCAAAGGTCTACAATAGAGTTCTGAGGATTAGTCCATCTCCAACTGAACTGTTCATCAACAGTCAGACAGACAGATTAGCAGTAGTGAGAGCGAGGGCGTCTCAGGGATATACAGTGCTGTTCTCTTTTGAAAATGGCTCTGCTTATATACACTATATATTATATACAGGAATCTCAAAATCAGTATTTGGCATGTGTGCCTTTTGTAATTAATTACAGCTTGTGCATTAACTGTCATGGTTTTCACAATGATCCATTAGAAGGGTTTGAGAATGTTCCAAAGAGCATACTGTGTCCTTCAATAGAAACACACACATTTAAACTTTTGTAAGTAACATGGTTAATGTTACAAATCATCTTATTTGATTAGTGAACTAGAAAAACAGCAGAATTATAAATATTATATTACTCATTAATTTTGTATCATACCAATCTTTTTTTAAAAATTAAAAAAATTCTGTAAAACAGAAAATAAACTTTTTCAGATTTAGATGTGTTTTGGAAGCCCTGATTTTGATTGTTTGAATGTGGAATGTAAAGCTCAAAACCATATTATTAAAATCCTACGAGAGGAAAGCCATGATGGCCCTCTTACTTAAAAAACCAAGACGCACACACAAATAAAGAAAATGGAAAAAGCTCTTGTAAACAAGACTTGGCAGCGGGTTTGATCCCCAACAGACGTGCCTTCAAACACTAAATCTATCCATCTTCCAAAACTCCTGCTTAGGGCAGCCTTTATGTGGACTAATATGAATCTTAGTAACCATAGCAATGTGTCCATAACAGGGCTAAATGCCCAGAGCTTGTTTTACTACTTGCCATTTCAAATAACAGCATGTACAGTGATGACTTGCAAGACATTCAAGGTTTTTTTCGGTTAATATGTCTCAAAATAAGATTCAGAAAGGAAGTGTGAATGTATAAATAAAAGATAGATGGAAAACTCTCTATAGGAATGTAGGTCTTTCATGAAATGTGTCTTGACACTTCGAAGATTATGACCAGCCAGTCATTCAAGGCTCCCCAAGTTCACTGGGTGATAGAGGTTAGCACATATTTTACAGGAACCCCTTTATTGGGTTGGGGATTGCCAAATAAAAGCCACATTCATTGGGAAAGAAGCAGTTACATTTATCAGAAGAAGAGCGCAGTCAATTTTATGTATGATGGTCCAACACTGGTCTTTGTGCTGAAATGTTTTACACCAAATGTGAGGGGGATTGAACATCAAAGACTTTCTCTTCACAGAGGATCCCCAGTGCTCTCTTATCTACAAAGAATCTATTCATCTGTTATCATAAAGCACAAGGCAAATGAAGATATATGTCATCATAAGTGTTCCCCTGCTAGCAATGTTTAATTATCATAAAGTTGTTTTTAGTAAGTTGTTCTTTTAAATTATTTGTAATCAGTGGTTCAGAGAAAACATGGCAGGATACACAATTTCTTTGATTAAGAATAATATGAAAAATACACTATCCACACATCTAGTGCTTTGAAGAGCCGCAACATTCTACTCACTGAGAATTTTGCACTTCTCAGAATGCTGATACTTACATTTCAGGAGCTGGTAGGAA
Source organism: Botia almorhae (assembly GCA_036877575.1). NCBI lineage: Eukaryota > Metazoa > Chordata > Actinopteri > Cypriniformes > Botiidae > Botia > Botia almorhae. The sequence goes on from JAZGTJ010000173.1 coordinate 169,866, forward strand.
ACAGACATGAGCATAGTTTACGTAGAGCGAAGAGTGCATGTGGGAGAGCGTGAGCTCAGCATGAGTGCAACATTTAATCTAAACATTTAAAGCTGCAGAGGAAGTCAAAACAATTACCAGATAATACCAAGATTATGAAGCAAGATTATCTGTTTCATCATCTGACATGATAAACATAAACGTTTAAAAAAATAACAAACAGAAAATGATGATGTGTCAGTTTTGTGTTTCTTTTTTTTACTTACCACTACAATTTATTCTTGACATAAGCAAGAAAATAATGTCTCCCCCCAATGCTCATGATTTTTACAATGAAATCTGGAAAGTGATAAACCTTATTAACACAGCAAAAAGAAAAAGAGAGCGAATGACTAGAGAATTCTCAGGAATGTAGGAGTCCGGCTTCTATGTTACATCATTTTCCAAAAATCTGCCTACTTACCTCCCAGAGGAGTTGTAACGAATACCTAGAAATGTTTTCTAACATTAGTGTGCTGTTTTCTTAATTTTTGGGACAGAAAACAAGATCATTTCCAGTAAGTCCTGTGATGTTTTGTAATAAATTGCTGAAATGGTTGTGTGTATATGTGTGTCAGTTTCAATCTGTGTTTGCTTGCCAAAGTCATTTTCTGAAAAGTCACCACAAAAGTGATTACTGATTAACCCATAGCTTGTGCCAAACTGGTGAGGAAAGACTTTACATCACAATTTCCCTTCACAAACACAAGCAGTAGAGTGCAGTTACAGCTCTTTCCCAAAAGAAGCTCTCCATCTCTACAAGAGTTTTTGAGCATTCTTTAAGTCACTTAGTTTTCATTTTCCTGTTAAAGGAGGAAGCCAATGGTCTTCTCTCATTTGAAGTGTATGGCCAGGCAGTCCAAGAATCCTGGCTCGAGCTTGTGATCTTACACAGCAAGCACAAAGGACTTTAAACATTTATGTGTTTTTGTGGGTAAGAGTGTGTTCGAATCTAGTAACAATGCTGCTCAAACATTAGCAAAGTACCTATTTACACCAAATACGGACTGTATTAGGGTATTAGGTAGAGGCATCTGGCTTGTAGCCCAGGCAGTACAACAGAGGTTGCCTTGTCAAAAGCTGAATGAAGTGTACAGCATGCAGTACGTCTCTCCTTCTGGTCCAGTAAAACATTTCTGCTGAAAAATGTGGGAGAATAAAAACATACAGATCCACATGTGGAACTTGTTAGTGCAAAGAGAATACTCACCAAAGCCAAGAGAAATGCAATTGTGGAGCAAAAGCACCATCTGACAAAGAGATATGACATATTTAATAACTAAAAAACAAAAGGTGAGTTAGTAGTGCTGATTGATCGCTATGTACATACACAAATGGCTGTGACCAATTCTGAAGAAAGTTAGGCACTTGTTAAGGTGCTCAGGCAAATGACAACACTAAACAAGGCAAGTGGCATCATGTTTTGAGGTGTCTAACATGTGGCAGGAGATCTGTAGCGGCTTTGCTGCAGTACCATTGAGAAGATCTTGAGTGCAGACAAGAGCCACCCAGAGAGTTGTTGAGATGATCATAGACAGATTTACCAACTGAGGGCATCCACTGCCTGTATAACAAGATCCACACAATCATTTAGAATCCTAATTGATGGTTATATATGATGGTTATCGCCTCTGAACCTACGTCTAACCTACTCTGTTATAAACTATGAACAGCATTTGTTTTTTAAGAAAGCATAACACCCTATTTTACTTCTTGGTGCAAAATTCTTTTCTGCCCTGGAACACTTTTCAGCCAATCAAAGTATGCCAGAGCTGTTTGTGGGTAGACCAAGTGTGACATTAAACAGTGCAGTGACAATAACATGACTCCTAACACCACAAACACCCTCAGCACATTCAAAGCAGGAAACTTCATCAAAACACCCACTTATAGTGTTACTGTGTTCCTTTTGGAAGGATTATACAATAATTGACAGTTTGATAAGAAAAACATTTTGTTGTCCTTTTCATTTTTGCCCTGGGTGGTCACACTAATAACAGTTTTCAAAACATCGAGGAGTGATTTATAAAACATTCTTTCTTCATTTTAATCTATCGTTTTCTCTTGAAATATCATACAGATTTGACAGAGAAAGGTCATAATAAGGGCTGGTTTGAAATAAAGTTGAATGATATTTTAACATTTTCTCCACCCTACAACATTTAATATGCAGCATACACTGAATAATGTAATATGTATGATTTCTTTTATAGATTGTATTGTCAGTTTTGAGAAGCAAATAAAAAAGAGCATCTCTATTATTCTGCCTGTCTGAATCATTTGAAAAAATACAGTTTAATAGGAGAAGTGACGCACCAAGCTGAGCCATGCTGTAAATGTTAGGCAGATGAAACATGCTGGTAAAAAAACTTTACAGATGAAATTTTCAAGATGAAAATGCTTGAAAATGAAACAGTTATAGCTTCATGACATAACTCAGGTTAAGATTGCTGGCCCTGTTATCAAACCATAGCACGCCACACAACTACCAAACTAAGCAAATATGCACTATGTGCACTACATTGTAGTAGGCATTGTAGTACTACATTGCTACTACATTGTAGTAATTCCTATTGGCAACTCGGATAGTCTATTTCTGGTAAAAATTTAAACCACCTGAGCACTTATGAACATAATTTGTAAACAGCTGATATTATCCACCATGAGATGAGGAGTTTCGAGATGCTACATTGAATTAATAATTTGAATAAGTGACGCTTCACTAAATTAAGAAATTAAATAGTAAAAATCACATAAAAATAATGGAGAATTAATGGAAAACGCTAAAAGCTTTATAAGAAAGCTATTTTAGTGAACAGCAGACTACATGTGGCTGAATTGGTATGCATCAAAAGTGACTACATCATGTGAGCTCAACATGTCTGCCCAGATAAAGTGATCCGCTCACAAATTAAAGAAATGTAAGATTAAGGTTTCCGAATCACATTAATTTAAAACTCCCCATCTTTAAACTCTTCATATGAGTGTATTGCGTGTGTGTTCACTACAACATAAACATGAGTTTTTTATAACTGATAGAAGGAGCTTAAGTTTTTTGCTTGACTTGAGTTTTTAAAGTGAATGACAAATATGTGTTGTATAATAGATCTACAGAGAAGACCTCATTCTTAGTTAAAGTGTTTTCTAATCTTGTTTTTTACAAATTTTTTCACTTACTGTCTCCATCAGGGAACAGTAGCTATATTTCACTTTCAACCAATATGCAGACAAAGACAGTCAGGCAAGCCAACAGAAAGAAAACCATTATACAGTTTATAAACATGCATAAAGGAAATGTACATTGAAAAACTACATTGAATGTCCAATGTGCTGAGGTATCGTTTTTTTTAATGGTATATATGAGTCATCAGTTTATCTACACTTACCAGGGAGGACATAAAGAGAGAACACAAGTACTGAATAAGCATGCAGATGATGTGGGTGGCCCTATACAAACCTCAATCAAACACCACACAAACACACATCCAGAGTTTTCCACTGACCTCCATTCCACTGGCTGAATTCATGCAGGTCTCACAATAGTCTGAGCACATGAGCTCTAAGCAGCTGTGGGGGTCCAGCTGGCGAAAGTAAAACAGCACGATAGATCCTCAGGCCTACAGTGAAGCATCTGGGATTTATTAAGGTTTATGTGAAACAGTGATGTTGTTTGCCAAACAAACAATAACCGATTCTTGTACATATGTATTCTCAGAAAATACATACAGTGCCTTGCAAAAGTATTCATACCCCTTGAACTTTTTCACATTTTGTCACCTTACAACCAGAAACTTAAATGTATTTTATTGAGATTTTATTGGATAGACCAACACAAAGTAGCATATAGTGAAGTGGAACAAAAATTATATACAAATTTCAAAATTTTAAGCATATAAAAATCTGAAAAGTGTGGCGTGCATTTGTATTCAGCCCCCTGTACTCTGATACCCCTAAATAAAATCCAGTGCAATCAATTGCCTTCAGAAGTCACCTAATTAGTTAATAGAGTCCACCTGTGTGTAATTTAGTCTCAGTATAATACACCTGTTTTGTGAAGGCCTCAGTGGTACAGCATCATAAAGACCAAGGAACTCACCAGACAGGTCAGGGATACAGTTGTGGAGAAGTTTAAAGGAGGGTTAGGTTATAAAAAATATCCCAAGCTTTAAACATCTGAAGGAGCACTGTTCAATCCATTATCCAAAAATGGAACAAGTATGCCACAACTGCAAACCTACCAAGACATGGCCGTCCACCTAAACTGACAGACCGAGCAAGGAGAGCACTGGTCAGAGAAGCAGCCAAGAGGCCCATGGTCACTGTGGAGGAGCTGCAGAATTCCACAGCATCAGGTGGGAGAATCTGTCCACAGGACAACTATAATTTGTGAAAGAAAAACATAAGAATTCCCATTTGCAGTTTGCCACAAGCCATGTAGGGGTCACAGCAAACATGTGGAAGAAGGTGCTCTGGTCAGATGAGACCAAAGTTGAACTTTTTGGCCTAAATGCAAAGCGTTATGTGTCCCCACAAAGGGAAGCTGGTCAGAGTTGATGGGGAGATGGATGGAGCTAAATACAGGGCAATCCTGGAAGAAAACCTGTTGGAGGCTGCAAAAGACTTGAGATTCACCTTCCAACAAGACAATGACCCTAAACATACAGCCAGAGCTACAATGGAATGGTTTGGATCAAAGAATATTCATCTGTTAGAAAGTCCAGACCTAAATCCCATTGAGCATCTGTGGCATGACTTGAAAATTGCTGTTCACAGACGCTTCCCATAAAATCTGTCTGAGCTTGAGCTATTTTGCAAAGAAGAATGGGCAATTTCAGTCTATAGATGTGCAAATCTGGTAGAGACATACCCCAAAAGACTTGCAGCTGTAATTGCAGCGAAAGGTGGGCCTACAAAGTATTGACGCAGGGAGGTGGAATACAAATGCACACAACACTTTTCATATTTTTATTTGCTTAATTTTGAAAACCATGTATCATTTTCGTTCCACTTCACAATTATGTGCTACTTTGTGTGGGTCTATTACATAAAATCTCAATAAAAAACATTTAAGTTTGTGGTTGTAATGTGACAAAATGTGGAAAAGTTCAAGGGGTATGAATACTTTTGCAATGCACTGTACGTACATGTAAATAGATACATCTTTTTCCAGTTATTTCCACTAGAATAAACAAGTAAAGCACACAGCAAATCATTATTATTAGCCTAGTTAACAAACGCTTTCAGAAAATGCAGCAATGGTGGACAGCAATGCAATAAAGTTTGCAGCAAACATAGTTTAAGTGTAGTTTACTACCAACCCTTATATATGGTTTATCCAAATGTCCATTCAGCAACCTTCAGTTCACATCTTGTACAGTTTTATTTTTGCATTTTTTCTTTTTCCATAATGGATGGCAGACCTAGTGCTTCGTGGTAATTTTCTAAAACGCCACTATTGAAATGTGATGATGAAAAGGTGGTTTTTACCTAAAGACCACATAATGAATGGAAAGAACAGGAACCCAGTTCTCTTTGAACACCGCACCTGGCCTTGAAACTTAAATTACCTTAAAATGATTTGGTCTCAGTCCACTTTCCCTCACACTATTGTTTTTTGGTATTCAGTCCTTATTTCTTTACTTTCATGCAGTAGTGCAAGGCATGCAGGTAATCCAGCATTTTAAAAGTGCTACAACAAGAATTTGCCATCCACAGAAACTAGAAAACAGGGTAAAGCCAAAAGCAAAACTACATCATTATATAAGTAAAGGAGGAAGTAGCATCAGTATAAAGACCAAGCATTATATATCCACACATTACATTCCTCAAAAACCCCTGTTGAGTCAGCTGGGGGATTTGGGAGCAGGCCCCTGTATGGACATGTTAATTTCCCTAAAATATATGTGCATTTCATGATATTTGGAGGCCACAAATTGGTAACAATAGCTGCAAAACCACTGTCTGTTCACATACTTTACTTTAGAGTGGAAAACAATCTTTTGTGTTTCATGAACAACATCATCTGGGTTTGGAATGAAATAAAGGCAAGTAATTAATAACACAATTTTTATTTTCAGGTGAACTATCCCTTTAACCTTTTGAACACAGACCATGGACATCGAAATATAAAAGTTGCAGGCACTTTGTTGTCACTTGTCAAACAGAGTAAATTAAAAGAATGAAAAAAAAGTGCATAAAGTGAGAGGTGGGAGAGGCATCCAAAGGCCCCTCACAGAGAGAATAAATATGATCATTTCAACTGCACCTCAGCTGTTACCTGCTGGCATTGTATTTCAAAGGACAACCTTCTGGTCCAACACTCTAAGTGATATTGTTCTGCCCAGCTTCCATTACATTTAGATTTATACATTTGGCAAACACTTTTACAATTTATTCACGGTATATAGGTCTATGTTGTTATATCAGTATGTGTGTTCTCTGGGAATCGAACCCACGACCTCTGCTAATGCTACGTTCTAAGAGGAGCACATTTAACGCTGGAATCTGGTACATGGCGCTACAGATCAATGGTGGGATGAGGGCGACATCTTGTGATGAGAATGAGAAGTGCAGGGTGTAATTAAGATAGTTTGGTAAAGATGGTAGTTTATTTTGTCAATATTGAATTAAATTTATTCTGAATTAAATATTCGTGGCAGTGGTAAACAGTCATTGGAATGCATATGTTACGGTTTATATTTAATAATTCCTTTAATAACAATTAAAATCTCTTTGGACACATATATTAAGTGGCTACTACTAAATTCTAAGTATTTTAACACAAATGAATGGTGTTAGAATGATCAGTTTTTCCCCCATAATATTAATTACAGAGCTTAATAGTAAAAATAATAGTTTTATATATTATGTCTTCTTCATTTTGCCTTTTCTTAAAGCACGCTCATTTGACTATATACTAGACTATACTCTATACTATAAACTTTAGGGGCTGTTATTAAGATTTTATTATAAATATTGGTGTATAATGAATGTCTTTGTGAGTTAAGGTTGCAGCAGTTCTTTCATCCAAGACAAATTTCTCCTATGGAAGACAATAAATAGTAACTTGACTTTATACTGTGAACTGACTAACATTTAAGTCTGATTATTTATCTTGAAAATGCTGTTGGTCAAGGACTTATTACACCATCAACTTAGCAAATATGTTTAGTGTTGTTTATTTTCAACCATCTCAGAACATGTTGTGCAGTGTTTAGAAGTAAGTGTTTAGTCTGCTAGTCTGTTTAGTCTGTTTAGTTTTAAACACAAGTGTTTACAATGTTTAGTTTTAGTCAGCGGTCAATAGGTGGCAGTATTTACCCCTCCGTCCTCGACAGGACAACAGGCTAATAATAATATTAATAATACTACTAATAATAATGTACCTTCATGGTTAACCGGTCAGTTATAAAAATAAACAGGCCAACATAATGCTACTGTAATAATACATATACATATATTGGCAACAGTAGGTTCAGCACATGCATTTACTTAATGTCATAATTTTTTAGATTCATTTTAGAATACTTTTCTATTAGTATAGAATTTTCTTAGAAATTAGGAATCACTGTTGTTGTAAGTTGGCTTGACAGAGGAAGTAAACTTGCGATGCTGCTCATTTGTCCGACAAACCGCTCATTTCTCCTACCAGGACGGAGAAAGACACCAGTCCGCTTGACTGATGTTGTCATCCGCCAATGAATTGAATGGATGTGTGGTGAACCTCAAATCACAGCAAAGAAGGGCGGAACTTTCTCGGAAAAGCCTCTCCAATATTACGTCATGAGCGAACAGCTGGTCCGTTGCAAGACCTGAAAATGTGGACAAGCGTAGCGATATAAAATCGCGTCCGTGCCGTCGGGGCGTAAACAGTCAGTTTATCAAGATGTGGTGGCTGGAAGGGTTTTGGTCGGGAATGGGCCGCCTGGAGATCCTGTTGCTTGTTTACACCTTGCTCTGCTCTCTCGGAGGTGAGTCGTTCAGTGAGGGTTCAAGTGAGATCCTTGCGTTGATGCAGTGGAGCTGTCCTTTGTGCTGGTGCTGAACTACTTCACAGAATGGCTTTGCGGTAGCGATAACATTTAATGCTATAATACTTTAAACAGACGCTGGCCACGTAGCAGGTGGAATGCACTGAATCTTTATTCAGTGTTGTCTTTTTTTACGTTTTAATGCCACATTACCGAGAATGAAACAGAGACAGTGTGTTTGATTTTTGAGCAGATTCGCTTTTAAGTGCATGTGGTGGGTAACTGCGAGAAGTGGCTGCTTCTGTATATCTATGTAGAGTTCTGTTTAATTATAATGTAGGTCAAAACTGAAAGCAAAGTAAATGTGATAACAATGAGTCTTTCGGGAAATATAAAGACGTCTCATGAGACTAACATGCTAAATTGTCATACATTTCACACATTTCTTGTGTGTGGTGGTCGGTATTGTTTTCATTTAATTTTGTAGCCAGTGAGCAGTTTTTAGTTTTCCTGTGATTTTACGAGTATCAACATGTTTACGAAAGCACATCACTTGTGTTCGGGAAATATGTAGGCCAGTTATCCAAATATTGCTTTTTAATGTGTGTGTGTCAGTCTAGACTCTTATATCCAGTCATCACATGCTTGATAGCGCTAAAAGAGCAGCGAGTTGTTTCTTGTTTATGTCGAGACGCTGTGCATTTGTAGATCGCATCGATAAAGAAGTTAATCTAGCTGCCAGAGCAAGACAATACGTGCGCTCGTGTGCCTGAAAGCGCCTCTGATGGATTGTGTGCTCGAGATCTCTCTCCGTGTAAAGCCGCACTTGAGCTCCGAGTTCAAATCTCGACCGCAGTCTATTTTTAAACTATTAAATAGTATAAAAACGATTACCAACAGTGGCCTCATGACATTTAAATAGCCTTATTCTCATACCCATCTTGACAATCTTGACAGGGGTTTTGTGTATTTTGCCAAATTAAGAAAGGTAAAAATAACTTGCACTTAGCCTTTAAATAAGCTTTACTGTTTGTAATTACAGAGTGAAGTTTCTGTTAATCTTTTGGCCTTATCTTTAATTTGTACAGTTGCATGCACATTAAGGATGGTTGTCTCTTAGGACAGTATTCTGTTGTTTTACTTGCAATGCACTTACAGCAGGTGAGATTTATAAAACATAAATCGTTTATACAAAAGCAAAACATCACTTGATTGACAGGGCACACATCTTTGTTTTGGGGAGATGCACCAGTCACAGGACCTTGCTGACAGCTCACATTGATCACATTATTGACATGGTGCAGAAACAGAATGATGCTCTGAGGCTGGAACAAAGGAGCAAGACCAATGAGCCATCCACTCTCATGGGAAAGCAAATCAGAGCACACCAAAGAAAACAGTTCAGTGTGACAGTACAAGACAAAGAGCTGGACTGTGACTCAGAAGAGAGGACTCCCTCATCCGAGCCCATTCTGTCTATGTGTTGTTCAGTTTCAAATAATTGTGAGTGTAAGAGATGCCAATAATATTCCTTCAACTTGTTAGTGGGTGTGAGAGTGACATTTATGTTCAAACAGAGTGTGCTTGTAAGAGTCCATTATGCAGAGACATGTCCCGTGAAGAGATGCTTTGCGTTGAGTGGTTGTACATTACTTAATGTTTACATTTACTGTGTAAGCGGGCAGTGTGTTATTATTGACTGAAACTAAATCAAATGTATTGAGAATGACAGCAGTTGTTCAGATAGCACTTTTTCATCTGACCCAATAGCTGCAGTTTAAATGACTGACCAATTAAAATGGCTTCTGTTTTGAAATTGATAGAGAGACTAATATTAGATCACGCAGAGGTATAGTATAGATAGTGGATGATACTTAACGTCTTTTCAATGTTTCATGTTATGCAAATGCCATTAACTTACATTAATGTCAGACTCGAAGCCATTTCGCATGAATTTAAAAAACTGCATTAACATCTCGAGATCATAACAATCTTTCTCGTCTAGGTAAGTTCTGCCGGTATTGTAATAACCCATAACGATCATCGCATGTCAGTTTCCTCAACTTGTAGAGTCCCCGCGCAGCTTCGCATATCACCTTTTATCACAAGCAAGTCCGAAATCAATTAAAACGCTGGAAGATGAACGGCGCCACAACAACCCCGCGGGGAGATTTAGGGCTTCATTACTTTGCGCAGTCCGATGAATGCGCGTCATTGCTCTTTGACTGATGCGACGCCATCGCATAATTTAATATGCGCCGCACCGAGCTGCTAATCTCAAAGTCTTTAATGGAAGTCTGCTGTTGTGATGTCTTAATCGTACAGGAGCATGAAGTTCTTAAGATCGTTGATAAATGTTATAAATGAGTTAGTATCTTGGCACTGCAATGACAGGAAGGGCTTGCAATCGACAAGAATACATACTTTTATATACATACACAATAGCCTATTTTTTACCTAAGGAAAAAGACTATATTACATTATATGTATACTTTGACTATCTGTGCACTTAAGTCCAGATTCACCTACACATTTCTCTGTCTGTTCCTCAAGATTTTGTGTTTTGGGCAACCCCGAGGCCTTTCTCTTTATAGAGAAAAACAATTCAAAATGTCCTTAGGTCAGTTGCTTTTTAGGCACTGCATTCATATGACAAAATCTTCTGGGTTTACCAAAAAAGCTCAAAGAACCACAGTTCATGCTGAATATAAGGCAGAAAGTGTGCAAAGGCTAAATTTGGTGAACAAAACCTAAACAAATGGTGCATGTTTTCAGTTGCAGGAAGTGAAAATGTGTAGCTGGTAAAGAGGAACATTTCAGAAAGCCCAACATGCTGTTGGTGGCCCAAAGATGAGTTTAATAAAATCGCAATGTAGAGTTTATGTAATTTGTTGATTTTCAGTTGCTTCTCAAGTTAGTCTCAGTGCAGCGAGGGCCAGGCAGGTGCCAAAAATTAGAAACAAAATCTGGTGAAGAAACAGACATTTCCCAGGGGCTGCCAGAAGGCTTAGAATGTGAGATCAGAAGTTCATCTTCTGATATTATTTAGCAAAGATGAAAAATTGTGAATGAATAAATCACCAAAGTGCGTAAATTTAGGCCAGGTTAGTTTTTTTCTTTGGAAACCTAGAACATAACTGACAGCTCAAAATGGCAGATTGACTGTGAATAAGAGAGCTTTAATAAGAATCCATTATGGATAAATAGAGAAAATAGTGTACAAAATGTAATTTATAGAGATTTCACATTAACTAGATGAAACGATCATCTTCAAACAATGCAGTCATTTGATGTATACTTTACATACCAATGACCTTGTCATATTAAAATGTATTATTTCTGGACTGATATCAGCTGGTTTAACCATCCATACAACATTGTATGGATACAGCAATTGTAGTTTCTGTTTAGATCACACAAATATCAGAATTCTGATACAACAGATACAGGTTTGCAGCATAAAAGTGAAAAAACAGAACACTTTTGTTGAAGAACACAATTGGAGAGACAGAACTAAGCTTCTTTAGTTCACTGCTACAACATTAATGGCTGTCAAGGAGCGCAGCAGGTAATTGATGAAGCTAAAAACGTTCTCTATTTTAGTGCATTTTTTGAAGATGACAGTTTGATGACTTCAACTTTATTTTTTCTGCATCAGATGCCCTGTTTGTCATTCATTTTGTTTGTCATTACCGCCAAGCTCTCTTTGTCATGAATCATTTGACAGGTTGCAAAAACAGTCAAAACTAAACATATATTATGAAGCCATACATTAACTGACACTGATGGTGCTTGTGCCAGTGAGAGCTGAAATGATTCTTAATGCTTGTCAGAACGCCACATCAAATTTATTGAGTTGAGAGGAGGACAAAATAATCAGATTGCATTTGTTTGGAGTTCCACCTTCTGTTCTAGTGCATTTATTCAGTTTGAACCCAGTGATATTCTCCTCTCTATTGTTGAAATGAGGACACATAAGGTGTGCTGTACCCTTAAGCACTACATTGAGGTTTGTGTTATACTCTAGAGGGCTGGTCTGTCGGCCCCTGCTCTTCTCTGTGTGATTTTTGGCATTAAGGCCACTTTGCTAATTGCACTCAGCTCGGTCCATCCGTTCCCTTACTGAGTCACCAACTGCTACCAGGGGAAAATCGCTTCCATAGATCCATCAGGATCTCTTCTGCTCGCTTATTCACTGACACTCTCGCTCTCCATGGCACCATCCTCCAATTCATGGGGCATGCTGTGAAAGGTTACGACAGCACATCTCCTCATCCTTTAGCAAACATTAATTAGTACTGAATGAACAGAATGGAGAGGAAACTTCTTGCTTCAATTCAGAAAGAATCTGTTCTTGATTACAGAATGTGTTGGCTTAGAGAAAAAATAAGAAGAAAGTTGAAAACATTAACAAGCAGCTTAGCACCCCTGTCTTATGATAAAAAGAAATTCTGATTCGAGTGAACTGTTTTTTTTGTGATTCCTCCTTTGGTTCTTAGTGTTGCCGATGAGAAGGATTGATGGGAATTAGGAGAGATCAGGAGCCATTAGGAACATTAATCCACAAGTAATCCAGCACCAGCCAAACTAAAGTTTCCTTTATTATGATCATTCTTGGTGGTGAAAGGCACATACCTGCTTTTGGTGTGTGTATACAGATGGACTACAGGAACAGACAAGAATGTGTATGTGTCTATTAATAAAGTGGCGATATAAACTGAGTGCTGCCACTCTTTTATTAAGACTTTCATACAATATATTTCACAGAAAGAGGGAGAGAAAAAAAAGAATGTACACATGAATGCTGAGAGAGTGATATAGACAGGAAGAAGAAACAGAGAGAGGCAGAGTGAGAAAAGCGAGAAAGTGAGGCTGACAGCTGCTTTGCCCGTGGCCATCCTGAACGGCTGGTTGCCGAGAAGCCTGTTTGCGCAGCCAAGGCTTGACAGATAAAATTGCAGTAGATAGTCTGCATTCTAAAAGGAAGGGGACAAATCACTCAGAGTGGAAAGGAAAAGGGAAAAACTTTTCTGCTTTGTCTGCTAGCGCAGTAACAACATCATTCATCATACCTCTTATTATCATTAATTATTATCAACGCACCAGAGGCCCATTTACATTAGTCTCTGAGAGAGGGGATTCCTGCACATTTACACAACTGCTGCAGTGTAAGTGTGTGTGTAGGCAAGAGTGCCAACTTTGTCTTTGTTGTGTCTTTTTACAGAGGGTGTTGAGATTATTTTCAGCAAGCCTAGGCCGGGCAGTGACATTTTCTCTCCTTTCCTGTTTTGATTGCTTATGCAATGCCCATGCGTCACATGGATTTTCTGCTGCAGCCTTTTAGAAGGGCAATTCATAATGTCTGAAACAGCCCCACAAGGCCCTTCTGAATTTGCTTTGTGTTAACATATAGGCAGACTGTCCATATAAATATATGTGGGTATTGAAATGTTTTCTCGTCGTAATGTAGCACTAGTCACACTGAGAACAGATGAGTCTGTTGTGATAATTTGGCAACAATTTTTGCTGAAAATTGTTATTTACATTTTATAATGCTTCTAAATAAAAACAAAAATCTACAACTAGTAATTTCACAAATAGTAGTTTCTCTTAATCTCTATTTTTTAAATTTAGCAGTATACAGACACTATAGCATAACTGTCCTTTAAACAATGGTTCTCAGTTTTTGTGAGAAAAAAACTGTTTTTGTGGGTTGAGGGCAAAAATAGGTTGCATACAAAAAAAACATGCTAAATGCTAAATACACATACATTCATAAAACGCAATTTACCATATAATCATGCATAGTTATAATAGCAAAAAAATAGGCTTATCAATATTTAAATGGGAAAAGAAAACTCTTTCCATATCTTTTTCTGTGGATGTCAGAGGCTATGTGTGTCCAATCAGAATCTGTGGCTGCAAATTCATCTGTCACACAGCAGCCAAGTTAATCAGATGCCAACATGGACAGGTTGCGTGACATGCCTCCTCCATGAACCATGAACAAAACTGTGCAAAAGAAAAAACAACACAGAATACATTAAATATGGGTTCATGTTCAAGGGAGGATAAACATACTGCTGACCACAATCTTTTTATTGGCTGCAAAGGCTATGATACAGTTGAAATTCACATTAAAAAAAATTGAAAATGGTCTGGTTAATAATTTGGGCCTATAAAGTTTACAATCATTAGTACATAATACATAGAAATGTTTAATTTTAAAGACATTTTAATTTACTCATGCATGATCAACAATTTTAATATTTTTTTGGTCAACACCTGATTTTCAGTGTGTAACATCTGTGTCCTTAAATAGAGGCATTTGGGAACAACTGTTCCAAAAGATATACACAGATACTCCAGTACACAGTTGTACAGTACCTATCCTTCAATACTAAAAGCAGATATGTGCCTAAAAGCAGATCAAACCAGACTTCTGAACCTGTGTGGCCTGTTTGCACTGCAGTCACCGTGGATCTCTATTCAGCAGATGATGCCCTGAATGATTCATGACCTGAATAAACTACAGGGAGCACCTGGGCCTAAGGAAACTCCCCTAAGGTTGTCTGCGTGTGTCAAAGGAAGGCAAAAAGGAAATCAATAGGGGGAAGATTTCTTTAGACTCCCAGCATTAGGTCTGAGGGCACTGGCTGCAACAGAGAGTGACTCTGGTGACTCACAGTGCACAGTTTGGTATTGAGATTTAGGAAAAAGAAAAGGGATGCAACTTAACTTTCAGTAAAAGAATAGATATGTGAGTATAAGAAAAGAACAATGTGGGTTGGTATTGTTGTCTTTAATTGTTAGAAGAAAACAGATTGTTCAGAGTTCATTTTTATTACATGTTTATTGTTTAAAACTATAATCACACCTGTGACCGCACAGCTTAATTGCTTATATTGTAGAAGAACCTGTTACGGAACGGTAAGCATGAACCGGGAACTAGATGATCAAGAATATTTAATAACTGGAAAACAAGACAAAACAAACACTAATCGTAGATGATGTGGGGCAACAACGAATGCCGCAGCAGCGTGAAACAAAGACAATACAAAATACAAACAACTAGAGCAATCCAACGATAATCTGCGAGCTAGGGAACATACAACATTTAACAATAACCGACAACCAAAACGTGTACACAGGGAACTTAAATAGCATGATAAATTAATGGTGAACAGGTGATGGCGATTACAAAAAGAAGGTGAAGACAGTGAAAACCAGAGACAAACAGAAACTTCAAAACAGGAGCCCTGACACGTAACAGAACCATTTCTTTCAATAATCATAAAAAATATTTTCATAGGGCCAAATATATACATCCTATTTTAATTTTAATCCCATTTTTATGACATTTGAACACTGAATGATTCATAGTATTTTTGCACACACTGCTAGTCACCCAATTTTCAATCAGCCAAAAACACCTACACTCAACATACACTCAGAGACCCAGCAGACAAACCATTCAAGTCTCCAGGCCTCTCTGCCACCTCCTTTCATAGGCTCTCTGAGTGCTCTCTCAATTGCTCATACGTGATCCTATGTCTCCATTTTCACCCTTGCTAACATTAATATTAAAACCCCACATCTTTATTACAATCTTTTACCTTTCAGCAAGGCCACACCGAAGTCTTGCTGTAGCCCTGCCAAAAAGCTGAAATTGACTCTTGGCCTTTGCCCTGTGTCCTGTCAGGTGCAATATGCCAAATGCCAGAGACAAGGCTTCATTTTTGGCAAGAGTAAATGGGCCTGGCATGCCTGGTCTTTTTATAGGTTTGATGGATGAAGAGTGAACATTAAAGGTTTCTTTGGCAAATACTTCACCTGTGAGTCACACACTCTAAACAATTTTACAATGCTTGTTAAAAAGGATATTAACATACCATAGCTGAAATTAAGTATTTTCCATGTTGCGGGCCTTTACATTTTTTTCTGGATAATAGTTACCATTTTGTGATAGGAAATAAAACGTTTGCATTTACAAGTTGAATTTTTTTTAAACATTTTTAAAGCAAAGACAAAAACAATTACCTTTTTAATATGAACCAACCATATATTTTCCAAATTGTAAGTCTGTGTTTTGGTCCTCATCAGTAGTAATTGTCAAGATGTTCTGAAATGATGTATTAAAAGGTCAAATTTGAATTTGTGATATAGAATACAAACATAACAGATAACTTGTAGCATGTAGTTCTGTAAAAAATAGATTGTTTAAAGAATTAATTCACTCAAAAATGACAATCATCATGTCATTCCAAACCTGTATGACTTTTTTTTCTGTAAAATGCCAGATGAAAAGTTTTGTTTACATTGTTTTTTTCCAATGCATTAAAAGTGAATGATATAGTGGGCTACCATTTTTGCCCAGTGTCTTTTTGTGTTACGTTGAAGAAAGTCAGACATGAGGGTGAATAAATGCTGACAGATGTTTGATTTCTGCGTAAACTATCCCTTTAAGTGTCTGAATACTTACAGACAGTATACAGTATGTAACCACATACTGAGTTTTCTAAAGAAGTACAGTACTAAATAAAGTAAGCAGATTTATTAATTTAATTAAACAATGACCATGACCCGGTTTTCTCATAAACACTTGGAACCATGAACCAAATAGCTATAAAAAAGAACCAACCGTGAACCAAAACAGCTATAAAAGCTCCACCACATGAGAATACCCATCCTCATTTGCTGGAGATCAGTGTGCCCCTGAGCCATTAATCTGCAGACGGCATATCACTGGACTCTGACATGTCAGTGGGTGTCTTTCCTTTCTGCCCCTGCAGCTTTAGAACATATTACAACCATCATACCACCTCTGACAGATGGGCACTATACAGAGTAATGCTTCTAAAGTCATTGAGTTAAGAGCTACTGGAAAATAACCAAAAGAAACCTCCCTTGTAGTCATCTAATTGCTTTCATGAAATGTTATAAAATGCCTAATGACCTGCTCTGAACCCTAATAAAATTCTGTGCTGACCTTCCCCTTGGGAGCTACGTAATTGGATTGCTTTTACCACCATCATCTGCTCCTCATTTCTGTGAAAAACCCTTGTCCTTCATTATCTCACGTTTTATCTCTCTGCTACCTTGTAATTTTATTTCAAGATAAGTACGCTTATCTGTCTGGATGGTCACTGGCAATTTCATCCATATAGCTCTAAACACATCAGAAGTGCAGATGTGGAAAACTGTATATTTCTGGCATTTTAAACAGAAATGAGAAAATTAAACACATGTGATTGGCTCCAACAGCTGCCACTTTTCCCAGATCAGTACTGCAGAGTATAGCCGATGATTGCTTGATCTCAAAATTGTAGTGACGCAATGAAAATATGTGTTAAACAGAAATAGAATATTAAGTTAACTTCAATTCTGAGGCTAAAGTCTAGCTAAATGTTTCATTTTACCACATTAAATAAACCCACATATCAAAATTATGCCTATTGTAATGCCTCATGCCTTTGCAATGTAGGCATTACGTTTGTGAATTAGAGCTGGGTGATAAAGCTAAAATATCTCAACATTTTTCAGGCTTTGAATGATACTACATATCTTTATAAAAGTGTCAGAGAAACTATCAGTTCAACAAACCTATTGCTGCCATGTAGATTCAAAATATGTCTACTTAAAAAAATATATTGCCTAGCCCTAACAATATATAGTAATATATGTACTATATACATACTGTACCCAAATTCAAAATGTTAACACATATGAAACAACAAATCACATCCCAAACATCCCAAATCACTTTTTAGAGAGTGAAGTTGACTGACCAAGCCAATGACCTTGAAATCTTGAATAGCAGGCAAATAAAGCTCCTTTTCCCCACTGTCTGAATGATCGAGTCAGCTTTATCAGCTACACAGCTGAAGTATTAAAACCAATTGTGCCATAAAGTTTATTTACAGAGCGCTGGGTTAACGCCAGTCATTAACTGAAAATTAAATTTACCCTTGGTTTTACATCAGCTTTGATAGCACTTATCACTCATGTTGTGACTCTACCCCTTGCACAAGGTATGCTTCAATGAATCACTTCACCATTAAGCATAAAACACAGTGTTGCGCCAATCTTCAGTAATTATTTAGGGTCTTATAAGATGTTGTGCCATAAAACAAAATCAATACATCCTCACCTCTACTTTAAAACTGTTGCACACCGTGAGTACTTCACATTTCTCCTACATCTGCTTTTCCTGCTTGTAACCTAAGACTAGCAAGCTTGGGTCAACTATCTTATTGTCTAATAGAAACACAAAGGCATTGAAGTAAATTTAAAAGCCAGCATCTTTCATTCAGTTGCACATATTTCTGCTTTCGACCTGCTAGTCTGTTAAGTAAAGCTCTTTTTTATCCTCGCCCAGTTTTTCCTGTCAAAACACAGTTGGTAAAAAGGAATAACGTGGTTACATCTAAACATGGAAACATAAATCTGACCCCTGCTCAAAGCCGTGACTCCCTTTTCTAATTTCTACAGTGCCATTGCCTCTTGATGTGTCGCAGAAAAAGCACTTTTCCATCCCGTCAACTCCTCTGTATTTTTAAACGCCCTTATGTTTGCTTCTCTCTTTCTCTCTCTTTTAACTAAGGCCGCATATCACTACATCAATTCTGAGCAGGTTGCCATGCAACACAAAGGCAAGGAAGGTTTTTGTATGTATAAGGCTTTGAGAAACAGGCAATGAGGTGTAGATTCAAAAACTTCATGTAGCTGGGAAATGAATGATGAGTAGCACTTCATGGCAGAGGCTTTTTCTGTAAGGTCTTCTAAATGACCAATGATGAAGGTGATAAGAAGTTGGGAGGGTGTCATGCATCAACTCCTTTATTTATTCACTAGGTAGATGTTTTCTTATTATAGTGACTTTCCATGATTTAACATTTATCACTCAAGAACTATACAAAGTATCAAGATAACATGAGATAATAAATGCTATTAGGAATCTACTGACATACTGATTGTACTGCTACAAAAAGAAAAGTGTTTGGTTAGGACTAGTTAGTAGACATGGTTAGTATTGAGGTTATTTTTTAACTTTAGGAAGCAGAGGATTCGCATTGTTTTAGTGACAAATGCTTTTCTTTTCCTATTTACTTTCTAATTTCCTTTAGCTCATTTCCTTAGCTTTCCTGTAGCTCAGTGGTTAGAGCATAGCGTTAACAACGCCAAGGTCATGGGTTCGATCCCAGGGATTGCACATACTCAATGTATAGTGATCAATGTGTAGTATAATGCAATGTAAGTCGCTTTGGATAAAAGCGTCTGCCAAATGCCTAAATGTCATTTGTTGGTATTTATTTTTGTACCCTACAACCAAAGAAATTACCACAGTGGATATAGGATCTGATGACCTGATGGAGAACTCTGTACAGGATAATTGGGTTGGTAGTATGTGTAATCATTGTGTACCTTGTTAATTGACTGGATTTAATATTTACACTCTTGATGCAAATGTCTATAGCAGGGGTCTTCAGCCGTGGGCCCATGACCCCAATGGGTGGTCCGAAGCACTAATGCAGGGGGTCTACCAATTATTGTTAGCGCTCAAACACAATTTGGGAAAAAAGGAAATTTTAATGGCTTTGCAAGTGGAATTTTAATGGCTTTGCAAGGGGAATACTTTGATAACTTTGTGTATATTATTGTAGATTGGGCTTATAATGTAACACCCTTCCTTGGAACAGATGGTCCTGGCTCCAGCATTCTGTGCTTGTGTGTCCTAATATGATAAACCTTTGGTTCAACTGGCAAGCTGAAGTTGTATTTTAGTTAAGTAAGGCATCTGACTCAAAAATAATATTTTATAAGATAATCTTTTGAAGCCTTAAAGTCAGAATTTAAAACTGAGAGTGGTTGCTGAACGAATCTAGAGTCTCTTGAATCTCTTAAATATGATAAAGAATTCCGACACCGGGAATCTCCTGAACCAACTTCACTTGTCACATGCTGTTGGGAACCTTTAACTATTCATTCCAGTCATTAATAAAGATTTTTCATATGCAAAATCGTATGATTGTGCATGCTGGGGAAAATCTCCTGGCATTCACAAACAGCTCTTTGTTCTATCAGTGTACATACACTTTATCCTGATTCTGTTTATTTATTTATTTTAATCATTTATTTATTTGATTCAGTTTTCCCTAGGATGCAGAAAAGTTAGTCTTTGTTGTCATTTTATAATGAGCAAATATGCTTTCTTTGCCTTCAGAGTTAATAGAACAGTCGGAATAATTCAAATGGCATATGAAGGTAGCTCTGATTTATGGTCCTTTCCTAAACAGTACGCACTAAAACAGCTTACATTGCAGAGATTCTATCAGTACAGTGAGCCAGGTAGCTGCCCTGGGTTGTCCAATGAAAAGGCTACAGGGGACGATGCTGTCTCTCAGTGTAGTACGTTTCTCTGGGGAATTTGGAGCAGATCAGCCAAATGAGGAAAGCTTTTATTCTACACATCGTAGGAAGGTCATTGTCCCTGAAGTTGCTGGTACAGCCATACAGCATGATCTAATGCAGGGGTATCAAACTCAACTCCTGGAGGGCCAGTGTCCTACAGAGTTTAGCTTTAACCCTAATTAAACACACCTAAACCAGCTAATCAAGGTCTTCATGATTACTAAAACTTGCAGGCAGACGCATGATGTAGATTTAGGTGGATGAAGTATGAAGAGTTGAAAGAATTGGAGGTATTTGGTTGTCTTTTAACTTTGCACACTGTCTGACCAGGGATGGCATGTAGACTTTCATCCATGTCCCACTGTTCCTCCTACTGTTGTTCTAGACAGT
This sequence comes from Botia almorhae, assembly GCA_036877575.1. Taxonomy (NCBI): domain Eukaryota; kingdom Metazoa; phylum Chordata; class Actinopteri; order Cypriniformes; family Botiidae; genus Botia; species Botia almorhae. The sequence continues at coordinate 190,655 of JAZGTJ010000173.1, forward strand.
TTTACTTTATCCTCGTGTTCTCGCTGACCTAGTTTGAAACTTCAACTCTTGATTCATCCCTGTACTCTGTGTAAGCTCTCTTTGCTTGTTTGTTTACTCTCAATAAGAGAACAAAAAAGTGTTTTCAAAAGCAATGAGAAATAATTACTGATTTCACAATGTCATTTCATTCTTTTTACATGGTAGCCTTAAACCCCGGTGGTAATAAAGCAAGATCTCTTTCTTACAAAAAACTTAAATATTTTACATGATTATCAAATTGTGAGAATGCAGATATCTTACTTCGGTCATTATTTTTTTAACCTTATTATTTTGTTCCAAACTGCCTACTGCTCCCGCTTCAATTACAAATTGTACGCACTCTCTTTAACTTTAAAATTTGTTGTTACTTTACAATATACGTAAAATTACATTTTACAAATGAAAAATGTTTTCTTAAACAAATAAAATTTTAAGTAACGCCATTGACCATCTGATACATATTGCACACAAACTGGAAAGCTCCTTGTCAATCTGGCAAGCTGTAATCTGATTGGCTGTCTTTATGCAACATCCAGAAGCAAACACGTTTTTCTTTTCTATTTGCCTGGAAACAAAGTCATGTTTACAAGATACTGGGCTAATACAATAAGTTATTTTGATAAAGAAATAATGACAGGATTTGCCAAGGGTTTGTGGCATCAGTTTGTCAAGTTAGTAGCATTTACTCAAGTTCCCTAGATACAGAATCTGCTTTATTTCACTTATGAAATGATGTCTGTAAAATAGTCTGTATTTATTCTTTTGGACAAGCAGACATTCAGATCCACAGAGTTTATATACATTTTCCACTGATTGTTTTGGTGTGTTTTCTACACCCATACACATTCTTGGTAAGAATAAACAGCAGTGTGGATCAGATCTTTTGTTGTTAGTTCAAATATCTGGAACAATCTGCTGACCGTGACCTATGCATGCAAAACATGATGTGATAGTAAATGAGGTCAGCTCTGTGTAGCGTACATTGTAGGGGTAGCGTACAATGGTTTTATTTGGGGAAATTGAGCTCCTCAGTAACAAAACCACAATACGCAGCATACTGGCAAAGCAAGCTTGGCATGTCTTCATGTTTGACTGTTATTATAGTAAGCCTCAACCACAGCCATATATCCTCATGATGGTGAATATCGATTTAAAGGAGGAATGGAGTGAGACTGATGGCCATTCTCATGTCAAAGCCTTTGGCCCTACTCTGCAAGCAGTGCAATAACACCGATAGTCCAGTTTATCAAACTCTCTCCCCCTTCATATGAGGGCCTGTTTATCATGTTGGTCAGCCTCATAAAGACAGAACTTCATTCCCTCTTTCTTCAGCCTGTTTAGTTCACTGACCCCCAGCTCTTAGTGAAAATCACACACAGTTATAATACATTAAAATAAGGAGCTTTTGAAACAGCACTGGCAAGTAATCCATGGATGTTGCTCCATATGCATAACAAGTGTACACATATTTACATATGGCAGTTAATATAGCACCTCACTTTTTGTGAATATGGAATGTGAAAATCTAAAAATAAAAAAGCTGTGTTTATTACTGTACATACTGAAGGAATAAAATATTTGTTACTTAATGAGAGACTGTATAAAGTCATCACATAATGAGCTTTATAGTACAGTAAGAGCTGGGCAATATACTGTATCTAAAAAATTAACTAAACTGAAATTAACTAAACACATTGTGTGAGAGCAGTTAAGGTCAAAAAATCAGAAACCAAAACACAAAGACACTAAACCATAACTTTGACAGTGACATACTATACTGTATATAAAATTAAATAGCATTTTACTTATAAGATAGGATAATTGCAGGACTGTTTTATATTCATCTGGTAAGTTTTGCAAATAAATGCAATTATAAACAATGGTGCAAAACTCAATAAAAATATACAATATAAAATAAACATAAAATAACATAAAACTTTCACTAATAACATAAAGCGCTTTCACTGATGCTGATAAATAAGCCCATGGACACATTATGTGCCAACTACCCATGTACGAACACGTGCATGGTATCTGGTCTCTTCACTGTAGGTTTATGGTTTGATATACTTTTTATTTGGGTCAAGTAATCCATCTTGAAAGTTTTCAATTCTGGGTTTCAGGCAGTGGTGCAGAAAATCAATTACTTTTTAAAAAAGTCAATTTCACCATCCATTTCAGGATATTTGTTGATAATTGAATGGCTATGGACTTTTTCCCCGCCAAATAGAGGCAGCACTGTCCAGTAAGTAACCATATAGTGAAGGACAGTATATTTAAGTTGCTTGATGAGAATACAGTACTATGCAGGTAGCAAGCATATTAGATGCTTCACTAAAAAAATAATAATGAGAGGAGATGTATGCCTTTTGCTTTGATGTGTGAGAAGAAAATATTCAATTATAGATTGTAAACATTATTTGAAATAATCAGATAATAACTGTAATAATCAGATTTCCATATGCACAAACAGAATGAGTTTTACAACAGATGGTGTGGCTTACACTGAGATCTGATCTCATCATCACTAAGTCTGTCTGGGATTACATGAAGAGACAGAAAAAGCTAAGACAGCCTCCATAAGAACTTTGGCATCATCTCCAGGATGGTTGGAACAGCCTACCTACAACGCTACCTTAAAAACTGTCTGCAAGTGTACCAAGGACGAAGTTGTTTTACAGGCACAGGGTAGTCACACTAAATATTGATTTAATTTAGTTAATAGAATTTTATTGATAATTAAATGTAAACATGGCATTATGTTTAAAAACATTTTCACTTTACAACATTTGTTCAAATGCTTAAAGTTTTCATAGTAGTGTAGTACAGGTAGGTTGTTTGAAACATTCCTACTGTACTATTTTGACTGTACGAAGTTAATGGGTGCAGCTGTATTAGAGAATTTTATGCAGAGGTAATCTAAAAAAATTAATAAAAAAAATTATAAAAATAATTTGGCAAAAGTAAACTCTAACTTTGTCATTAGTTTATTTCATTCTAATATGTGAACCCATAGTAATAAGGAATAAGTATGCGTGTCTAAACTTGACTGGTGGGCTGGTAATGTTTGTTCATATAAAGGATATTATCACAAATTACACTGTAATTAAAGTTATCTTATTAAAGTTAAAGTTATAACTATGTAAAGTTATCTTTAAAATAAAAAGCAGCTCCATGTGATAGCTGTTCATGCTGCTTTGAGAGACTAATATCCATAGATTACAAGCTCAAACTCCTCAGAAGATTAAACAGGTGTGCACTGCCCATCTCCAAAAATCAATAGAACTCTGTTAAAAATGTATGATTACATTAATCAATAGCAGGACATGAGAAGAGGTGAGACAACGCTCTCAGGCAGGAAGCATCAATACCTGAGACTTCATTTTAATTTCTTGAAAATTAATTTAGGGGTAACTCATTATTCTTATTTGGACAAAGCCTTACATGTGCATTTTGAAATGTTGAGCTACCTTAACATTTTTATTTTTCTGCATACAAATATTATTCTAGAAGATGTTTATGGCTGCAGGAGTTTGTGACAAAATGGTGATTACCACATTACCTCGGCATTGTTTCTTACAAGTACAGAACACCTACAGCAGAACACATACATAACCATTCAGCTTCTGCAAACCAGCACACACGCACATACACTCATCCCCACTCAACTCACAGACAGTATGGACCCTTTGAAAAAAAAACTTGAAAAATAGGAGAAATTGAAACAGAATATGACATCTTTAAAATGAAGGTCTCGCCTTTTTTTAAAAGATTAAGCAAGCTTTTTAATATATTTTTTTACAACAGAACAAAAAAGCTACATTTATGATACTTTTATTGTCAGATTTAATTACTGATTTGATATAAATTATTAAAACTATTAAAATAATTATTGATTTTAGCCTTTCATCATTTCCCCAGTCTTTATCCATTCCCCAAGTGATTAAAAGCTGTTTTTTTTGTCTGTTGGTCTGCAAACAAAAACCAAATAAAGTGACTTGTAGACTGAAGTATCTGCTGGGCTAGTGTGTACTGTTGTCAATTTCAGCGCTATAGAAATGTTTTTAATTTCAGATGGTCTTGCATCATCCACTTCAACTCAGAATGCTGTTTGAATCTCATTGGTGTATAAGAGTTAAAGGTTGAACATTCATTTGGATACTATCAGAGTTCATAGATCAACACTATAATGAGGCATGTGAAGAGATGACAGACATTATGCAGAGAAAACAACAACTGCATAGCATATACAAATAAAATGAAACAAATAATGAAACAAAAAAGCTTGTTGCATTTCTGTCGCAGTCATAAAAGTCAAAAACAGTAATGTTTGGGAGGGGAAAACATACATAAAATCTTTTTGCAATTTTTTTAAAACTATAAGAATTGCATTTTATGAGGCCATATTAATTTAGTTTAAGCAGATGGGTGCTCAGTGAGAATGCTAAACATTAGCTGCCTCCACAAATATCCATCTATCCTATAACACTACTGTGCCATAATTATACGCTCTCACTGAGCGCTGCACTATTTTTGGGGTTAGCTAATAAGTACCACATTAGTGATGATCCATTTACTACCAGACAAGCAAATGTTACTGCGCTCATAGTCGTTAGCATGTAGCTGTAAAGTTGTTTTTAACTGTTGCTGCTCTACGGCTAGTATAAAGACAGGAACATGTGGCATAGATTGGGTTTGTGTTTATTGTACTTCAGCTTATGAAATATATGAAGTGAGACCAAGGATGTGGCTAATAGTCAGTCACTTGTTCTGACTTAGTCTTTGGTTCACATAGGTTAATGTGTTTTGTACTGTCGATGAAGTGGAATGTGAGAACTTACCTATTTCTTAGCTAAAAATATTGCTATTTATCAGCTAAAATTATTTCTGTTGAACATTTACAAGTTAAAGTCATGCATATAATAACCTTTATTTAACTCAAATCAATTATTATGATATTTGCTGGCATGGTAGACTGGTCAGTGAATTGTGCAAGCAAATAGGTGTTTCAATAACAAAAGTACTATGACCCAGTTATTTAAATGCCAGTTTTGGCTATGGCTATGGCTATGGTAAAGACCGTTGTTGGACATATTGTTTTATCACAATACCATAATATTACCATCTGCTCCTGTAGTTCAGGAGTTCTGTGTTTTTTTCTGTCGAGGTACAAGAGGGTAAAATCTCCTTTAATCTAGTAGACCTGCCACATGCTTCATGACTGAAAGCGGAGAGGGTCTGTAAGCTTGCAAGCTGTTAGCTTGCGGGATTGGCCCCTTATCTGACACAACATTTGTCTTTTGTCTTTGTCTTGACATTCGATGATGCCCTTTGTAATTGTGCCATTTCTACCTGCTAGAGGATCTTCACACCCCTGACCCCCTTCTGCCAGCCCCTTTAAGCCACAAACAAGTCGAGGCGGCTGGGCTTCATCCCTATTCCCTACCTGTCCTCTTGGATTCTGAAGGCTGTACAGACGGTTACTGAGAGGTTATGGAAATTCCAAGTTACAGAGAGCATTTGTCTTTTCAAGGTTAGTGTGTGAAGTGGATGAGGAGAGTTGGGCATGACATGTTTGCTCAGACAAGTGTCTACTTCAGCCTCTCCACTGCCTTTATCGAGAATGTGCTGTAGAAATGCTTTTGGAGAGAGAGAGGGAGTTGGAGAGAGATAGAGAGAGAAAGATAGAGAGCACTTAAAACACAAATTAAAGGAATGTTAAAAGAGAAAAGGCTTCTGGGCTCAAGTAAAACCCTGTGAGGTTGTGAATTCAGGGTCTTCATAACAATCCTTCAATCCTTCAAAGGACACGTTCATCATTAAAGGAATTAAGCTCTTTTAATTGCATTAACCTTAAAAGAATGCATAATAATTAACAATTAAACAGGCTATTATTCACACATGACATTATCTCTAAGATTTGAAGTGACCATGAAATGAGCTTTAATTACCAGCTTGTATTTTGTTATTTGTGTGTGTGTGTGTGTGTTTTAGAAGCTCTTTTAAAAAATCTTCAGCCTATAAAGGATTGAAATGGATTATCTTCTGCTTAATTTCATTGTAGTCTTACAGGTTTATCTATTGCTTTTTCACCATGCACACATTGTTAAGCTTGGATCAATGGAACCATTATGCATATTAAACTGGGGAGTAATGGCTATATGTGAGGAGTTGTTAACAGTGGTTAGTTGTGTCACCCATTACCCAGCTGCACAGAAGCAAATTTTAGGTGATTAATTAATTCTGAGAGCAAAAGCATGTCATTAGTGAGTCTCTTTTGTTTAAAGAGGATGACCTTGTAATGCATGTTTGCAAGCAAACAGTCTCAGAGGGAATGACGGTGGATTTTAAACAGTTAATGTGGAGAAAAGTCATTGTGTGGGTTTTGTGCATCTGAGGGTTTGTGCTCAAAAACTACATGTTTTCAAAACTGGCTCCTCTGTGGCTTGTCTGAATGACAAATCAACTAACTGGTTTTAAGGAAGCTCTGATCATGATCGCTGAGACGGGTTTCTTACAGGTCGTTCAGCATGTGTGCCGAATGGAACAGATTGCAAAGCTAAAACTATACATTTGTCGAGACGCAATAGACTTAGATGTCCATCTGGGGACAAATTTTATGACACAACTTTTCCGAGACAGTTTTACCATGCATCACTGCTAATTAGCATTACTGCCAAACAAAATAAAATTTTAAATAAACAACAAAAGTATTGAAATAAAATTGTTTGGAAAATTAAAAAAAAAATCAAAACAATTTCTGAAAGACAAGCTGACCATTGTAATCTCTTCTTATTTTTAACCTGTGTAACCTGTGTTTACACTCATACCTCACTGCTGAAGGACATATGTAGAGAACACATTTTAAAAAATTATTTTATTTGAATAATAAAATATTTGTCATATATATCAGTCTTTTCTGGATGCACATATATTCTTTGCTTAATCAATAATTAGCAGCGTACATTTTCCTCTCTATAGTATTTGCTTAATGTTGATGGTAAGCTTTTGTTACTGTAAGATCTTGAATTGATAAATGCTAAGATAGCTAGAAGAAGAGAGAGAGAGAGAGAGAGAGAGAGAGAGAATTTGGCAGGCCTGTTTGTTTGCCCTTGCCCAAGCCAAGCCTTGTGTTTACAGCCACTGCTGATCCACTCCACAGCACTGCATAGATGAGAGATATGAGACTCATTAGCCCTGATTGCATTTATCCACTTCTGTGCTCCACTGGCCGGTGACAGCTCAGACTAATGATTGATAGAAATACAACAGGGGTCAAAAGCAGAGAAATTAGACCCTGTTGCGTGAAGGATATAAACGTTTTGTCAGCTTCAGTATATTATGTGGGACCGTGTGGGACAGTCCACTAATATTGTTGTTTGTTTTATGTATAACGCCTGAAACGTACACGTGTTTCGTCCAGCTGGCCCCTTGTCTGCAGCTACAACGCAGCCTAGTTGTAATGTAAATTAAAGGTCCAATTCTTTTTATTAAAAATAACAAACACAGTTATTGGAAGGTATATAACACATCATTGTTCTTCACATCTTACCCAATTTATAGACAGTAATTTTATAATAATGAATTATAAATTGAAGTATACTGCCTATTTTCATGGTAAATGTCATTTTGAAGCCATTTGGCTGTGTGGTTTGGTCATGTTGTTAAACCAGAAGAAGACCAGTTTACTATATTGTATGTGTAGTTACTAAGAATGTTTGTAGCTTGTTATTACAACAGTTACTAAAATTTAAACATGTCATCCATGTTAAGATAACAACTCTCAAAAACTTACAGTTGTATGTCTTAAACAGAGATGGCAATAGAGAGACAAAATGTCTTTTATATTTAAACTTAATTGATCATGTCTGTATTTAAAAAGTAAGTATTTATAGAATTCTCCAAGCAGATGTAATAGCTTGAATAAAATGTCAGATAAGTGAGCTTATGTTTTGTGTAACAGGCTTTAATTCTTTAGACATATGATAAAAGAGCATTTTGTTAATATCTTGATGATTAAATGATATTATTCAGGTTGTACTCTAAGTGGTTCTCCAGTATTAACAGCCAATTTAAATGCAGCATGTTCCTCAACCTGCATGTGTGTGTCATGGTGTCAACCTGACCAGGCAAAATATAACTGGTTGAAGAAATTCATCAGCACACTATCTTTAAGTGCTGTGAGAGGTACAGAGCTCACAAGAACCATCACTTCCATTACTATGCAAAATCTAAATTTTCAAAAATAAAAAAAACTTCCCATAACTTTCTTCACCTACACACAGACATTTTACTTTCACATAATTCACAATTCGCACAACATGTAATCGGAAATAATAAAAAAAAATATTTCAATTTTTTTTTTTTTAATTGCAATTATGTGCTATCCAGGGGAATGGAATCTGAACCCAGAGTACTCCCCCATTTTTGACTGTGGCGGATACCAACCAAGAGTTAGACAATAGGATGGATGCTGCAAAACTGTCACAGAGGTCAGAGTTGAGGGATAGCTATATATATGCACCCCTGCGCGATGATTGGTTGGATCACATGATCATGCTCCTCCCGAACTTTGTTAAATAAAAAACTTCATTTTGAGCAAAGTGATTCTGATGAAATCTGTTTGTGTAGAAAATTGATCAGTGTATTCCCGTATGAAACTTGTTTAAAAGCGAGGATGTATTTTACATTACCTTGCAATCACTGCTGCAACAGTTTTCAGGCACTTGAAAAAGCATTGAAGCTCTGTGCTGGAAACACATCTTTTCGTGTCAGTCTGGTTCAGTCATTACTGCATGTGGACCCTTGTCTGAATGTTGTCACGTCAGGCAGAATGTAAAGGGCAAGTGACAGAGCTGTGGTAAAGTGCTCCAAGATAGGAGTCTTGTGCTTTTATCAGGGATAGAGACCCAGAAACACATGCCTGGAAGGCGGACAGAACCACACTCTGCTCTCTGCCATTAATTATGGAACAGACAGCGATGGCGTGTGCAGACAGGCTGTGCTTTAAGCAGGTGGAATGACTTGTCAGTCTCTGGGCTGCACATTATCGAAACCCTGGGCAGCGCTGACAATTCCCAAGGTTTCATAAAAAACCACTTTCCACTGACTTTAACAAGGAGGTTATAAAGAAGAAGAAAATTGCTGCTTAGGTACGAGGCATCAAGAGTGCATGATCAGGGTTCACAAAGGGGCAATGTGACTGATGCTTATGGGACGTTTTTTGAACACTCTGTAATGCCTTGTGCTCTCTCTGGTGCATTTTCTTATTTGGCCTTTCATGAGAGTCTGTGTGCTGTGACAGCACATTTCTGTTTACGCCTCTTAAATATGAAGCTTCATATAATATTTGACATCTGCTACCATTTTAACTTAGATTGTGTAATTTATCCTGGGAGCACACTCCTTACACCCCAACGGGCATTGTTTTCTTTCAGGGGTGACTGGAGGCAGCATGTGATGTATTTTAGTGCATCTTTTCTCCTGTGCTGTAGCTGTGTGTTTCTCTGGATGATAGCTGGTATTCAAAAACAATCTCTCACATCAAGGATCTGTGGTCTTGTTAATACTATATTATTAATACTGTTTTATTATTTACTGGTTTTAGCTACACACCCATTACTAACAGGTGAATATAACAAAGAAAACCAGAATCAGAAAGCCATGCAGTGTCCTTAGACAAACATTTTAAATGTGACAATTCTCCACAATACGCACACTGTGAGGTCCATAAAGAAATGGTTTACTTAGTCTGCTGTGGAAGAGCTTCACTAGCTTTCACAAAACCCAGACCTTAACCCCTTTGAAATGAATTGGTATGTCAGCTGAAAGCCAGGCTTCATTGCACAATATCACTGATGCTCTTCTGAATACGAGCAAACCTCTGCAGGCTTGTTCCAACATCTAGTGGAAAGCTTTCTGAGAAGTGTGAAAGCTGTTATAGTAGCAAAGAGAAGTACCAACTCCCCATTAATATTTATGGTTTTCAAATTACACAAACAACATACGCATGTGCTGTCAAATTGTCCACATACCTATGACCTTTTAGTGTTTTAGTGTTCAACCACTGGATAATAAAAACACAGTATGCATTTGTGATGTAGTTAGGTAATAATGCACAGCTATTTAAACTAAACACTTTAAGTAGGACACATTTTTCAGAAAGACTTTTTTAAAGCTAAACTTGTGGTAATATTCTTCTTCCCGCCTGACAAGGATGTGTTGAAATACTAGCGGTTTAGATATGAGGGAGAGAGAGAGAAAGAGCAGATGATGTGCCAGAGCAGATTACACCAGGCTTTGCTTGGAGTGTCTCTGTGAGCATCTCTTTGAAGGTTGTAATCCGTGGATTTGGGCTTGGGTGTGGGAGATGAACGGAGAGAACGCAAATTGAACTCTGGGAGGAGCAGCTACCAGGTTGACCTGCCTCTAGAGCTTGTCTGAGAGATGCAGACATCGCTTGAGGGAACATCTGAAGGATGCTGCCCACTCACGGATATTTGTTTGATGCAATTTAGAAATCTGATTGCCAAAAGCCTGAAGCAATGAAAATTTTCTCTTTCTAAATCTCGAAGGCACTACATCAAAACTTGTAAGACTGGTGTCATTTTTGGCAACATACTTGCAAGTGAAGCTATTGAGTTACTGTGACCACAGTCAAAGTTTTCTGTAAGCTTTCTTGGTGTTGATTTCTCTTTATAAGTGTATTAATGTATTAATGAATGTTAAATTGTTTCTTGTAAGCCAAAAATTATAATAGGAACATATGTCAATATTAAAAGTGAGATTGCGTTATGGTATACATTGTAAGTTAAGTTTCAGTTCAGTTCTTATGAAATATTGTACGGTGTCTCTGAAAACTTTTGAACAAGTAAATAGTAAATCATATAATTTAAGGAATACAAAATGACTTTGGTTATTTAAAGGTGCACTGATTAAAAAATAAATAGTTATTTTATATGATGTTTAAAATCATGTACACTTGCATAAGAATAATACTTTAGTTTTATAAACCATGGCAAAATATAATTATAAAAATATTTAAAAAAATAAAAAAATTACAGAGTATACCTGTAGGATTCAGTCAAATTAAACTAATTGAAAATAATAACAATGTATTCATTTTTGCTTTTGTGTATTGGTGGTAACAAAGCTACCTTTGAAAATGTGTGCTGTTAAACAAACATTTTGAAATACAGTCTAGCATGATAGAACTCTAATTCAGATTTTTCTCAGTATACTACAGTACAATAAATATATATCAGTGCCCACACATGCACGCATTTATCTGCTCCTTAGTTACCTGCTGGCTTCCATTACTCCAAATATAACTCTAGCTAAAGAGGGGCATATACCACTTTTTATTGTGTCAATTGCATGCAGAACAACAATTCCCTACTTTTTTTTGCATAAATTAGACATGTATCTCTCTTAGTGTATAATTTCTCCATTACACTTGCATGTCCTCTCATCTCATACACTTTTTTAAAAACACTTTCTCACTGTCTAGTCTCTGTGCTCTTGCTAAAAGCCACATATGCAGTACTGCAGGGTCAGAGGATGAATCACTTTCCCTCTGGAGATGTGATCCAGAATAATTGTATGAATAACATGTCACAAGCCATCTTTTCATCAAAACATTCCAGAGTGATTCCATATGACTGAGCAGCTTCTGCCCTGATATGCTTATTTAAGAGATGATAGAAGGGAATTAACATGCAAAACTGTATGACCTTGGGGAGAGGAATGACTCTCCTCACAGCACATGCTGGATATAGTAGCCTGCGTATACATGTGTGCGTGTGTTCTCCTGCTAAAAACTTCTCCTGGATTCATTCTCAGTGTGGTGTCTTTAAAAGACGTTTGAGGATTTCTTTCTTCATCTAAAGAACGTTCTTCCAAGAACTCCAGAAGCTTTATTTAGAGCTTTCCTACCACCTCCACACTTCCTCCATTCTGCCCTGATGGTGCAACTCCATTATTAGGTCCACAGATATCATTTTTACTGTTGTAGTAAAGCTGTGGGGAAAAATATTAATGGTATGATATACCAAATACTTGTGGTCCAAACCCATATGTTATTTTTTTATGAAACACAAAAGTATGTGTTTTTTAAAAGACCGTTGCAGATCGTATAGGATATAAAGACAGACTGTAGAGATCAGGGGCCCTCACACATTTCCAAACTGACAAAAATGCAACATTGTGTGAGGCACTGACCAAAATTTGTTATATTTATAATATTCACAGTTTGTTTCTAGCCCATGTTAAAATGGCATGTCTTCTTCAGTTTATACACACATGATATCTTGGGTTGGTGTAAAAGAAGATGCTGTATTTTTAAATCTGAAACTTAAATTGACCTTGACATCAGTTTCAGTGGAGGTTATGTTGAACAGTAAACAATGATCTAAATTTCAGTCACACTAAGCTATTGCATGGCTTCTAAAAACTTAAAAAGCACACTATTTTGTGGTGCTTTTAAGATCTTTGGAAATCCTGACTGACCCTCTGTTCCACTTAATAAATTACAAAAAACACTGTCCATAAGGGCGAGTAAATAATGACAATAAAAAGGCCTTCATATTTTAGACAAAGAGAACCTTACAGAATGTCTTTTAGAAATTATTGTAAGTGTACACAGACTAAACAAAAGGCAACCTTAATCTCCACTGTATGCTCATTATGTGGGGAATATAGGGCTCTACATAAGAATGAATGTGAGGAGAGAAACATCTTTAATTATTGATCCCCAATCACTGCTGGAGAGGTAATGTGACTTGAAGAAAAAAGTTTTATTAATTTTAATGCACCTCAATCTGAAGCCTAGATTGAAAGAAGGGAACCTGTATTGAGCTGCAGTAAACTTTGTTGTTTGGGGAATATCGACATGAAATGTAATAAAAGGGTTTGTGATTTATTACTGGCCTGGTCCATTGAAAAACATCTTTTGTAGGTTGTGCAGTTTCTGTGTTCTCCAAAGGACCTTTCTCTCAAATGCTTTAAATTAGTGCCTGTTTTTTACTGTTGAATTTTAAAGATTCCTCATAGTTATTTATTTAAACAGTAATTAAAACATTGAGATGTCAGTAATAACAGGTGTTCAAGATGGACTTGTGCTCTGTGAGAACAGCAAGATCGAGTTGGGTAAAGAATTTCTTTGTTGTATAATGTTTTCATCCTGTTGCTAAATAGCCCCTTCTCACTGTTTTAAATAACACGATTAATTTCAGTATATATAAAATACAACACTAAAAAACGTACAATAAATTAATACTTACTTAATGTTGAGTTTGAAATGAATAGGACCACAATGAAATTGAGTCTTTGAAAGTCTTTGAGATCTTAAAATGAAGAGTTTTTATTAATTATTGTAAGGCAATAACAACATCCTTTCCATTATATGATGAATACAGCAGAAATACTCAGAACCCCATTTGTTATACCCACCATACTATAATAGAAATATCATTAATATGAAGACTAAAGACTTTTCTAAAATGTTTATTATTACTCTCTGTCATTATTAAAAAAGGATTTTAAATACGGCTTTATCCCCAAAATTAAGTTCCAGTGCTATTTGACATTCCTAAAATTCCAGAACAAGGCATCTTTAATCATTTAAACTCATTTTTAGCAGCTATAGTGAGCTCCTTTGTCATATTAAAGTAACTGCCTGATATAGGACAAGGGTTTAAAGCCATCTGTTTTAGGAGATTAAATACTTTTATTTGTTTAGAATTTAGGGAGATGTCAAAGTGTCTAAAAGTTTCCTTTGGGCATGAATTACTGGATTACCATTTTCTAAAAAAAGCAGCAATATAAAACAATCAACTGACCAGACCATTTTGTCTCAATAACATGGAAAAGTGCACTGCTATTTGGCATGTTGTGTGTCATCAATCCCACTCCAGGTTGATGCTACAGCTATGGGGATGACAAGCTACATCGTCTTGGTTACATATGTAACCCCCGTTCCCTGAAGGAGGGAACGGAGACGTTACGTCAAGTGACTGACGTATGGGGTCTTGCTTGAGAGCCCTATCACCT
>JAZGTJ010000174.1:0-77606 GCA_036877575.1 Botia almorhae
AACACACGCATCTCGACGACACACAACACACGCATCTCGACGACACACAACACACGCATCTCGACGACACACAACACACACATCTCGACGACACACAACACACACATCTCGACGACACACATGTTAAAGAGAAAGCTGAGATGATCTTGAGGTCTCGCGAGCTATGAGAGCGACACTCTCTCTCTGGGTTTCTTTTCAAAGCACATTCACAGACTCATTGTCCTGAGGTCTCCAAACTAATCTCCCATCATATCTGTGTTTTAAATACAGGTCATGTCAGTTCATCAAAACAACTCCTTTATTTTCTCAACACACATTGTACCTGTTTGCAAAGATTTATAAGATAGGACAGAGCGACTGTTTTCTTGCCGAGCGTTGTGCCAAACATCTGTGCGGTGATGCGTTTGGTTTGATTATTGATATTTTCATGACATCTGCATCGTTCTTGCTGTAGCTAAGAAGTTTGGAGTGACAGAAGTTGCGCTGGAGGCCGTGAACTTCATTTCTCACGCGACTCAGTCCAGACTGCGGACCGTTCTGGAGAAAGTTTCCTCCATCGCTCAGCACAGAATGGATTCCTGTAAGGTACGAGAGGAAAACACCTCCAAGTGATACGTCCATGTATATCTGCGCTCGGTGTAAATAAATAAACTGTAGAAGATTTTTCCTACAAACGATGCTAATATCATCTGACAGCCACACACACACACGTTGTTTCATTTGTCTGCTCACCTCCAAAACAATTCAAACATCATTACTCTGAATATCACTCATGAGCAGGTTCAACGCTTCCAAATGAACAAAACATCAGATTTTAAGAGAATAACAAAAGATTTGTGATTAAACAGGGTTCAGGTAACAGTAAGTGAATTAGAATGGTAACATAAGTTAAAGAATCTGGCTTTATGAACTAACTTGACATTTTTAACAACTTCGTTGTTTATTTACAAATATGCTGCAGTGATGTGTTTGCTCATAGTGAAATGTTTATTTAACTATAAGAACTTCAGACAAATTTTTCATTATTTTCTTGGTAAGCAGTTTTGATAAAACTTCGTTCGATTTTCAACTACTGAGTCCAATGGTTTAATTTGTCAAGTTATTTAGTGACAGAAAACGTTTTCACACACTGAATACTAAAACAGTTCATGTTTATTTCACTTTTTAATTTCTTATCATTTATATAATCATCATTTAGATGAGTTTTTATTTCTTAGAACATTTACATTTTAGGTCTGAGACAATAAAACATGTATGAAAAGTAGCAAAAATATATGATGGAGACATGCCAAAAAGTTTTAATGTGACTATTATACAACAAAAAGAAAAAAGTTTTGAAAAGATGTTAGTTATAAAAAGAAATACGGCTATAATTGGAAAAACACTCATTAACTATTTCTAACTTACACGAGCTTATTGTAGTTTTACCCAAATACTGAATGTCAAAGTGGAACATTTTGGGAGTATGAATAACAAAGAGAACAAACAGGCAGGTAAACAATTTAATATTCAAACCGACAGCCAAAGAGTCCAACACACGCTGAAACCGCAGAGTCGAGCCGGCGCATTAAATACGCTTCTCTTTCAAGAGCTTCGTATTAATGGAAACCCGAGCTGGAACAAAAGAAACGCACAAACGAGCAAAAGCAGGTGAAGGAGCGCTTTCAAATCTGTTTATTTGTGTGCAGGGCGAGTGGTTTATGCCACCGCGGCCGCACTCCTTCTCTGTTTGGTGTGTGTTGTGGCTTTTTGTTTTGCTGGTTTGTGTTTGCGTTTCTCCGTGCGCTGCTTTCCAAATGAGGCGCGCCGAGCGCAAAAACTCTGTTGACATCAGCAGAAAACAAGAGCGTGAACAGAAAACACAAAGCACAGAGAGAGGAACCATAATGGTGCTGAAAATGAAAAGAAAAAAGGATGAGAGTGACAGGCGACGTAAATAAAACAAGGACCCGTTGTGAAGTAAACATGTTTTTGCGCAAGTCCTCGTCGCGCGGCGCAAACTTTCGTCCCACCTGCCTCGGTAGAAAGTTTTATGGTGACTGACTCATAAACAAGCATGAATAAATGAAATGTGTTTCCGAGCATCACAAACGCCTCCTGACCTCCATCTCTCTGCGTGTCTGCAGGAGGATGAGTGGTACGAGCAGTCGTCTGATGTTCGAACGCAGCTGAAGTTTTTTGAGCAGCTGGAGCGGATGGAGAAGCAGAGGAAGGATGAGAGAGAGCGAGAGATCCTCCTGAGAGCAGCGAAGGTGAGAGAGACTCATAAACGCACATTACAGAGCGCCAGACTGGACACCTGCAGGAGAGAATGTTCACATATGAGTTTCTCTACATGAAACTGGACAAATGAATGAGTTAATTACTCATGAATGTGATGGATTGAGATCTGTACATGCATAGTGCTGATACACTGATTCATTGGCTGATACACTGATTCATTGGCTGATACACTGATTCATTGGCTGATACACTGATTCATTGGCTGATACACTGATTCATTGGCTGATACACTGATTCATTAGCTGATACACTGATTCATTAGCTGATACACTGATTCATTGGCTGATACACTGAATCATTAGCTGATACACTGAATCATTAGCTGATACACTGATTCATTAGCTGATACACTGATTCATTAGCTGATACACTGATTCATTGGCTGATACACTGATTCATTAGCTGATACACTGATTCATTAGCTGATACACTGATTTATTGGCATATATTTGGCCATTTTAAGGTAACTTTAACTGCTTGACTGATTTAAATATGACAGTTTCAAAATATACTGACAGACAAATAACCAATAATAAATAGACAGTATGCAAATGCACTTTTCGTATTTTTTATATTTTATGAAATAAATCTCTGGTTAATAAGGGAACATTCTCAGATCATTGGATAACATTCTCTAAACGTTATCAAAAGCATTCCGGCAGTAACATTAGTGGTTCTCTAAACGTTATATATCAAATATATATATCAAAACATTATTCCACTAAGTAGTTAGTGGAATGTTTTAAAAAATGTCACAGAAATAACAGAACTTTCAAAATAACATTTTGTTTACTTAATAGAAACGTTAGGGAAATGTTCTTACAACCTAAAGACATTAACTGGGGATGTTTGTACAGAGTTTGTATTTCACATCAAACGCTTTAACAGTATTTGTCTCAGTGTGTGTAAAACTCAACAGTGAAAGTACTCGATAACCCCAGATGACAGAGTTTCAATTAAACCCCGCCCCCATCAACTCTGCCCCGCCTCCGTCGCCTGGAGCACAACTGTGAAATAGTTCCACTCGTTTCTGTCATTAATTCATTTAGCTCAGAGACGATGGCCCACCGTAAAAACCCCCGACACTCGCCTCTCCTCGGCCTAATGGCGTTATTATGCTATAGCTCCACGACGCAAGCGATTATGTCTCCGCTAGCCGGCCAAAACGAGACAGTTTAGCTCATGCCCAAAGTGTGAATAGCCGTGTCGACCTCCATGACTTTGGGCTGCGATGAGACGTTACGCAAGTTGAAGTATCGCAGTTCTGAGGGATTTTAATTCCACTGAAGCTTAAAATGTGATAAAGGAAACACGGAGTGTGTTTTCATCATAAGAATCTCACAAACGTTTGTCTGTAGCGCTGTAAACCGTTGCCAAAACAAGAAACAAATACTGACAGACAGAACAAATAAACATCCTTTTGTCTTGGGTTGAGATTGTTCCGTGGGAGCAAACGAAAGCAATCAGGGGAGGAAAAAATGAAAAGAACCGCTAATCAATTATGTGTGAGATTCATTTGTCCTTGTGTTGTCTCTCTGCGTCTTAATGCTCAGTGTGATCCGACCCCTTAAACGCAAAGCTACTAAAATAAATCTGATCGTCCATTTCAAATATGACTGGAGTCTTCTGGGAGGCCGGCGAGGGCCAGGGGCCAAATGCATTACTCTCAGCGAAAACAGATCACTACATGAACTGCCTGATATATTTAAAACCAATTAGCAGAGAGGAAGACTGTCAGCCGGTGACCCAGCTAACAACTGCAGGCTGTAGGAATGTTTGCCTAATGTTTCCATTATATAACAAAAAGTTATGTTATGTTTTAGGAACGTTAAAAGCGTCCAGTTTTTAGATGCTGTATTAACATTATTGATTGGTTATAGGAATGTTAATCAGACTTGCTTAACACGAAGCCCTCAGGATACGATACAGTCTCTCTCTTTTTCAAGAGACAACAGAAGTTTATCACACAAGGTTTTGATGAAGTGCTTAACCCTCTCTCACCACACACACACACACACACACACAATCTGAAACACACACTATGCAAACGTGTGTATTTGAGAGCTGTTAAGCCTCATTGGTTGGTTCATTGGTTAAATCATTGTTATGGAAATCCCGAATTTAAAATCCCAGGCCTCAAAACTCATGGAAATTTTTATTGTAAATAAAAAATGTCTAGTTGTGCTTAGTTGTAACATGTTACTAGCTAGAAATTACTTTTTTGAGTGCACTCTCGGTGATATGATTGTTAAAAATCTGATACAATGAACACATTTTTGGAAGCACACACACACACACACACACACACACACAGTCAGCATCATTACAGGCAATGAGGAGTATTGGACAGCACCTGTGTTTAGAACACAGATGTACAGTGTGTGTGTGTGTGTGCGCTGTGGAATTCTTGTGTCTTTTGATTAGTAGTTGCCCATGGCACTGTGTGTGTATATGTGTGTGTATATGTGTGTGTGCAGGGCGTGTATGGAGGGCACAGCTTGTGGGCGTAGAATCACTCACTGCTAAATGTAGACACACACACACACACACACTCTGTCCTTGACAAATCAGATCTGCCCTCATTCACCGCAACTATTTTAGGGCTACAGATGAGCTTAGCTCCCCAACACATGTTCACCTGCTTTCTGTTTCTCTCTCATTCATTCTGCACCTCTCTCTCCCGCTCTCTCTCTCTTCCAGAGTCGCTCGCGGCAAGAGGACCCAGAACAGGCCCGTCTGAAGCAGAAGGCAAAGGAGGTGAGATCCCATCATTACCACTGACATTTCAAAGCTCCACTGGATGAATTTTTTATGCCGCGCTACATATGTAATGCCATTTAAAGTCTGACTCTCTGAAAAAAGTTTGAGGAATTATTTTCATTGATTGATGTCCTGTGAAAAGAGAGGCATTTTAAAAAATGAGCGTTTTCCTCTTTTCTCCGGCGCTCTGAGCTGATATTTAGGAGAACGTGCTCGAGTGGGGAATGTGACTGCAGATAAAGTCTGAGGTTTTTCCCCTTTGCTGGATCATTTGCAAAGGCCATTAGCATCGTAAAGTCGCTTGATCTGCGACTGGTGTCGCCGCTCCTCTCATTCTGCCTCATTCCTGTCGTTCTGCCTCATTCCTGTCGTTCTGCCTCATTCCTGTCGTTCTGCCTCATTCCTGTCGTTCTGCTCTTCTGGAGAATTTGTCGTTCCTACTGCCGCACAACGACACGGTTAAAGTTGCAATCCATGACGTTTTGGGGTAAAAATACACCAAATCAGTTATTGAGCACATACATCACAGATCAATGTTCAAAACTGTCTCATCACCAATATATGCAATGGAAAACATATAATGATGATTTATCATTTGAGCTGTCGGGTGGGATTTTGTGGGTAGTGTCAGTTTGGTTTCATTTGAGTTGAACACGTGCCAAGAAAAGCATGTACAGTAATCTGCTGTTTTATATTTCAGAGATGGCGATAGAGGCAAAAGTTACGGACGGCTTTTAACTTGTGTTCCCTCTTTCTTTAAAAATAAATAACAGTCCCGGTGGACCTCATCATGCAGTAATACAGGATCTTCTCTGTTTTCCAGAAGACTCTGTGTGCATGACACACTGCTGCATGTGTTTGTGCTATTTGAAGAAACAAACCATTTACAGCAGACACAATCAGCAAATTCAGTTTTAGATGTGCAAGTTTGAGCGTTTGAGGGACGTGAGTGAGGTCATGTGTTCACAACTATCATCTATGATAACTAAAGCTTTAGCTGAAGTTTGCTTTGACTGCTTAGCCAATATAATATGAATAATTCTGCCATGCGGGTAATGTGTTTGTGGGCATTAGCCTGTTACTAAGCAGTTGCTAGGGTTTTCTGGGTGTTTCCGAGCTTGTTGCTATTTGGTTGCTAAGGTTTTTCAGTGGTTGCTAGGGTGTTGCTAAGTGGTCACTCACAGTCCAGACAGTAAGAGGTGGGTCCTTTATTATTATGTAGGTGTGTATGAGCCCTCTTCAGTGTAGGTGTTGTGTTGTCTTTTTCACACAGACCCTGCTGCATGAGTTTCATGCTAAACATTACTACAAACCCCTAATTCCTCCCCATATGTACCTCTACAGAGCTCCTGATTCCCGCCTGTCCGTCTTCTCTTTAGCTGTCTCTCTCGTTCTCCTGCTTCAGTGGTAACTCTTCCGAGTGGATTGTAATGTTCCCATCAGTCTGCTGTATGTAAATGAGGTGATTTGTAATAGGCTGAGCCTGAGGCCATGTGATCAAAGTGGATCTCCGCCCTGTTAAGTTGCAGACAGCTCATCATCTCAACGCAGCCAGATTAACTTTCCAGCCCACCAAATGATGATTCCTATAGCTCACACACACACACACACACACACACACACAGCACAATCTCTCCTGCCTCGTGTCTTCAAAAACTTTGAACTTGTTTCCAATCAGAATTTGAAAAAGGCTAAAATCACAGTTTCAATTTGCTAATTCTCACAACCAGAAAAGGTGTTTTGCATCTCTCTCTCTCTCTCTCTCTCTCTCTCTGGGCATAATGGCCGTGGTCGTTCCTCAGGGCAGCTCTTCCTGTGGTTTTCATCTCCTGATTGGCTGGAGGCGACAGAGCTTCTGTTTGTGTCTGTCAGAGAGGTTTCGCACATCTGCCTAAATTTTCATCAGGATAATGAGGTCGATCCAAGAGCCCTTCACTCTGTGTGACGGGTAC
This sequence comes from Botia almorhae, assembly GCA_036877575.1. Lineage (NCBI taxonomy): Eukaryota > Metazoa > Chordata > Actinopteri > Cypriniformes > Botiidae > Botia > Botia almorhae. The sequence goes on from JAZGTJ010000174.1 coordinate 6,996, forward strand.
AACGACGAGAACGATGTGTATTACTCATAACCACACACACACACACACACACACACACACACACACACACACACACACACACACAGTGATCTTGTGTAGCAGAGAACACACACACACACACACACACACAGTGATCTTGTGTAGCAGAGAACACACACACACACACACACACACACAAATCTTGTGTAGCAGAGAACTGTGAATACGATTTTTTTGTATCATTGATAACTTTGATAAAACTTTTAGGGAGTGTTAGCCAATGTCCTGAGAACGTTGCCTGTTAGCTGGGCTAATGTTATATCTTCAGACATGAAGTCTGCTTTGTGTTTCAGTATCAGCTGTGTGTCAGATAGTTCTGATATTTCCTGGTAACAATAAAATCTGAATAAATACAGTCAGTAGAGCAATAAAGTAAATGGGAATAGCAGAGCTCAGATTATTTGGTCTTATAAAAATTTGATGACAAATGTTTGAGTTCATGTTGAGATCTCGCGTGTGATTTTTCTTTCCTGCTTCTACAAGCGTGTGTGTGTCTGATGGACATGTTGTTTTTTGGATCAGAGTAGCTTTTTCCACCCATCCGTCTTTTCCAGCTTTTCCCAAACATCTAAATCTCTGTAATATCACTGAGTGTGTGTTCGGGAATCTATTTCCACAGTCCTCAGCGATGCCCAGAGGTCAGATGGTATATTTTTAAAATGCCCTCAGTGAAAATCAATGGCCAAAAAAAGAGTCATGAGGCAGGACGAGGGCGTGACCCTCATCAGGAGAGACTCCTGCAGATAGAACGACTCTGAAGAGGAAACTAGAGATCGTGGGGGGACACATGACAAATCGAGAGTGGAATGAGGCGAAATAAAGTGAAAGAAGCCGCAAATACACAAAAGAGAACGAGCGAGAGAGGCGGTCTGGCAGATACATCACTGTGTCAGGTTACACAGACACTCTGCGGCCACAGATTCATCATCTCTGCTCAGGTCTCAACACGAGGAGAGAGGGTAGGTAGGGCAGCGGACACTAAGTGACCACTGCTGACCACCTGGGTAAACCTGCGTGTTTTGCGACAACAGCCTCTGGCCGGGCTCACCCTGTGGCCCGTGTGTCACAGACAAGGACAAAGTAACAGGAGAACCAGTAAACGTTTGTTCTCAGTGCCGCTAAACGGCGAGTTTAGAGAGCTGCCGATGAGAGTGAGAGAGGACAGAACAGAGAGGAAATGAAGCCGCTTGAGCTGAGATGATGTTTATGTTGTTGTGTTGTGATTCGTTCAGCTGAATCTGAATCGCTGCCCACAAACTTCCTCTCCTCATTTCTCCACATGTGTTGGTTCTGTTGTAATGCAGAATCTGTGAAATCAGGACTTTAAATTTAAAATAATTGTTTCCCTATTAACAGCTTTTTCTTTGTTTTAAGCTTAAACAAAATTTCCATGGCTAAATAAAGACAAATTTAGTATAATATATATTCTCTAAATCTTGTTTCTTCAATTAAGTGATCTTGTGCAAAGTCTGTCTAAAGCAGCTGATAATGTCATTTGTTAATATCGGCTTTTATTGATTATTGATTATTGATCATCATTGTGTTTTTCATTGCTGTCAGTGTGAGTCCTGAATGAAGACAGTCAGTATATTCTCAGCTCTCTGTGTCTTTCACTCTGTCCTGTGTTTTAAGCTTGTATCTGTCAGGGAATTTTGTTCCAATCATTTTCTTTAAATATTTTTCCTCAGTTTTAGTCTTCCTCATTCTTTATCATTTTTTCTGCCCGTCTTTCTCTTTGTGCTGGTTTCTGTGTTTTAAACACCCGACCCAGTCAGTCAGAACAAGACACATATGACACAAACATGTCATAATACCAGACCGTTCAGCTCCTTCTCAGAAAACTATCCGTCGGAAAATGTGATTGTGTGAGGCAAACGGTGTGATCTGTGTGGAGGATTCTGCGCTTGACTTTTACAGAAGCTCAACGTATGATAAGGATTGGAAGCCCAGCTAACAATCTTAAATTGAAAGTTTCCATAATGTTTCCATTAACTAACAAAGCCATTAAAACATTTATTTTAAAGGTTTCAGGAACATTAAAAATGTCCAGTTTTTTAACATTGTATTAACGTTATTGCTTGGTTACAAGAACATTACTGAAACATTTTTATTCTTTTTTTTAACTTTTAAAACATTCCACTAACTACCTAAGATGAACATTTGTAGATAATGTTACATGATAATGTTAAAAAAATGTTCTACTAACATTACTGCAAAAACTTTTGGATAACTTTGAGAGAACTCTTCCCTGAACATTCCCTGTTAGCTGGGCAGGCCTGGGATATTTCTCCTGCATCATGTTGTTCTAGCCATTCTGATGAGTCTTTTGCGTATATTACAGCTTTTAAAAACTGTCTGTTTTTAGTCAGGTATCATAGTAACAGTTGCTCTCGCAGTGTGTTTAAACTTCAGCTTTAGATTCATTAAAATGATTCTTGCATCACAACTGTTGAATGTTGTTCAGTTTTCAGTTGTGCGTCAGTTATGAACTGTGTTTCAGTTATCAGCTCTGTCTCAGGTGTTTCAGACTGCAAAGATTGTTTTATAGGATTTGATTTATTTGTTTTGACCTGTCTGTGGTCGCTAGCATTTTCTGTTACAGTCATGACAACTGTAAGAAAGGAGCAATGAAGCCACCAAAAAACAGAGAAAACTAAATAACGCTTTTAACGTGACCTTTGGCATCCCTGTGTGTTTTTCAATATTACAAAGTGCCGTAATGAAAGAAAAAACAAACGGAGATGTTTGCCTGTGAGGAGCTGTGAGAGGTGAAAGGCCCGAGTGTGTGTGTGTGTGTGAGTGTGTGTGTGTGTGAGTGTGTGTGTGTGTGAGTGTGAGTGTGTGAGTGAGTGAGTGTGTGTGTGTGTGTGAGTGTGTGTGGCCGCCTGTAGGAGGTCTGTCTCTTTGTACGTGGATCTCCTCCAGACCAATCAGGAGTGAAGAACTACACGTTTGGGGAAGTGTGAGGAATTTTAACATTGAATACGAAGATGAAAGTTGGTAACACAACATAGCTTCACTGCATGATTGTATGAAAGTGTCTGAAAAGCTTCGAAGTCTATTTTATTTTATAAAGTTGTGGCTGGTGCTCACTGCTGATTGGTGAAGTGCGACTTTGATGTTTCTGTTTGATGCTGGCTGCTTCCTGTGCAGGCGCAGTCTGACCTCTGACCCTTCACACCTCTCAGCTCGAAGTACAAGATGGAGTGAGACCTCTGTCTCTTGTTTTCCCCTTTCCTTCAAAGCGAGTGTTATCTGTGTAAAAGAGCAGCTGAACGACAGAAATCTCTGTTAGAGGGTTTTTGATGTGCCACGCCAGCTAACAAAGAACGTTGTCAGAATGTTACGCCTTCCAAGCAATAACATTAATACAATGCCTACACTTTCAAAATAATGTTATTAACATGTTTGTTACTTAATGGAAACATTACGGAAACATTCTTACAACCTAAAATTGTTAGCTGGGGCCACCGTCTGCATGCTTCCGTTAGATTGTTGCATTGGCCAATTAGAGGGAGGCAGCATGTTCACCTTGTTAATTAGAAGGACTTGCTCACCATTGGCCCGGGGCTGAGAGAGAACGCGAGAGATCCAGAGAACGAGAGAGCCCTTCATCGCCCGCAGTCTCTCGCTCTGAAGATCTCCGTTTTTGATTTGAAATGAATAAATCATCGCCATCGTCCTCGTGGTGGCACGCAATTGTTCATCTGCCTCATATGCAAATTACACCTGATCAATAGAAGGTGACGCGGTACAGATCTAACTCACAGAAGAAAGACAGAGAGAGAGAGAAAGAGAGAGAGAGAGAGAAGAACGCTTGCCCAAGCAGAGCCCAGTGTGTCAGACAAAAGATTTTCTACTTAGATAAGCGAGATTCTTAATGATCTCCTCTCGCAGACACAAAACAATCCCAGCGAACACCGAACGTTTTCAGAACATTGGCTAACGTTCTCTAAAAGTTCTTTCAAAGTTATCAATAACGTTCTTGCAGTAATGTTAGTAGAACATTTTTATGAACATTTTAACATGTTAAATATCAAATCAAAAATGTTATTCTAAAATTGTTAGTGAAACATTTTACAAGCATTATAGAATTGCTATAAGTTTGAATTTTAATAACCAAGAAATAATGTTAACACAGTGTCTAAAACTGGATGTTTTAAACATTCCTAGAACATTCAAAATAATATTTTTAACGTTTTTGTCAGTTAATGGAAACGTTAGTGAAATGATCTTACAACCTAAATTTGTTAGCTGGGATGCAGCTTGAAATAGTTTTTCTGACATTTTTTAAGAAATATTAATGTCAGTTCTTTAAATAACACATACGCTCTTGCTGTATTTAATGTTTTCATTGCTATTAAGTTAAAAACTCTGTTGGTAATTAACATGGGATATTAGCCAAGGTCAAGCAGTATACACGTAATTCTGCAATTCTGCATGTCTGCAGTTCAGTTGATTATAAATGGGGTTTTAAAAGCAGGAAGTGACCTCATGAGTCTGACCCCTGAGGGACGCTCTGGGCTTTTGTGTAATTGAGCTTTGACATGAACTGAAGTTTCCATTTGTTCAAAAACTTCAAACTGCTGCTTCAAAACCTCAAGTCATTTTACTTTTTGAACATTTTACATTTGAATCTTTTTTTCTGAGGTCAAGAGGTCAACCCAGCTAACAGGGAATGTTGTAGGAATGTTCCTAAAAGTAGCATTTTTTTATGTTTTTGTTACTTAACGGAAACATTGGGGAAACATTCTTACAACCTATAACTGCTAGTTGCGAAGCTCTGTTTGACCCTGGGGTCAAATCTGCTGGATCGATGCTCAGATTCAACATTGAATATGGGCGTGTTGCAAATTTGTATGTTTTCATCCATGTGAAGCAGGTCAGTGACAGTTTCCTGCTTATCAACAGCTGTACACAGTGCTGAAAACATATATCAACATATATTGTTATAGATAAAAAAGCTTAGAAACATAATGTGTGTGTGTGTGTGATCACACACTCCTTGATCCATTATCCCGGAGCAGGAGGGTGAAAGGGCAGATTTTGCCCCCTACTGGTTACTGAACATCACTGTTGCCCCCAAACCACCCCGGCATTCTGTTTACACTGGTCTCAGACATCTGTCTGCAAGTGTGTGTGGTGCTGTGGGCCTGAGGCCTGAGGCCTGAGGGAGAGAGAGAACAGAAGGTTCTTCTGCATCTGAGTTTTCAGTCTTTCTTCATGTGAAGCGAAACACGCGTGTGTGAGCTCCAGGTTCAAATGTGGAAGGCACGAGACCATGAAATGTTGGTCCAATCGTTACATTCGGTCCGAACGTTCTTACAACGTAATTTGTTATCTGGGTTAACATTAATCCCCTAGTGTTGACCTTTGTAACTAATCATAGCGACAGTCGCTTCACTCCACATCAAAGGGCAGTAGGTTTAGTTTTAGGAACAATATAACAGCAGGTCCCCAAACGGTATTGATCACTTTAAAGCATTTTGTGTTTTCATATTCGAGTATAAACGACTGGAAAAGGTTATTCCGTTGTTTGTGTGTGTTGCTGTTGGGTTTTGTTGAAAGGTTACGTTTAAAAGAGTCCAAAAAAGAGAAATAGCTGCTACAGAAAACAAAACATTTCTTTGTCTGATTCTTTTGTGTGAATGAGTTTGATGAGAGTAATTACAGAGAACCAAACCTCGGAGTTCTCCTCAGAGCAATTACCTCCACCACAATCGCATGAATATTAAACATTGATTTTTGAAACCGCACTGCAGAATATTTTAACAGTTAGACAAAATAATTCATATGAATATTTCTCTAAATTTGTCCCCAGTAATGAGTTCAGTGCTTAACTAACTCTACACATAGTTGAGCTATAATTTCCTCCTGGTCTCTGTCTGGTACTCGTGGGCTGATCTGTCTGTAATGGTGCCCGTCTGAGAGCTGGCACCACAGATGGCAGCCTGGGACCCGCATTTATCACAACACCATAAATCTGAGACTGCAGCAGTGCTGGAGGCGGGAAACGGGTGCGGAGTCTGATGCCAACTGCCGCGGAGACATGGCAGCATCATCCCAACTTACAGGGAACGTTGTCAGAACGTTGGCTAATATTATCCAAACGTTCTCTCAAAGTTATCAATAACGTTCTTGCAGTTACGTTAGTGGAGCATTTTAATGTTATATATCATATTTTAAAACAATATACATACGTTGTTAGTGAAACGTTTTAAAAATGTTACAGACTTAAAAAATGTTTAAATAACCGATATTGTTAATAACACTAAAGGTTTTGTTACATAATGGAAACGTAAGGGAAACGTTCTTACAACCTAAAATTGTTAGCTGGCCGATGTGGTGATATGTAAATGATATCGGCCTAATAGAAAATAGTACATACAATTTGTGCACTATGTTCCACAATCTCTTAAGTAAATCACCATCAGCTTTTATTGTACAGAAAACAATCAACACGACTCTGCTGAACATGGTGTTTCAAAGATGAACACTGTACAGTCGGGGATAAGTGAGAGAGAAGGAGGTCTGAATGATCTTTAAGTGAAGTTTAAAGAGTCTCTGTGTGTTGTTTGTGAGGTTTTGTGAAGGTTTGTGTGTAACAGCTGAATAATGGCACCAGGGAAGAGCTGACATGCACTTTTCTTTGTGTTTTCTATATGTGTGAAGTGTGAAGGGGCAACAGCCTTACAAGACATCTGCCACTACACACACACACACACACGCTGCATGCACAATTTAGACTGGGGTTGTGAAACCCAAAGCAATCTTTATAACACGCCATTTTGAGAGCAACATCACAGCCTCTCTGATCACACAGAATGAAAACAGCGCATGAGAGATTGCATTGATTGCCCTCTTTAGTCCTGCGACACACACACACACACACATACACACACTCTCAACACCAGCGGGCACACAACGCTACACTCCCTCACTGCAGACAGACTGTGACGGGTGTGTGTGTAAGAAGCCATATGTGGTTGTGTGTGTGCCTGCGTCAGTGTGTGTGTGTATGTGTCTGTGTGTGTAGCTCCAGGCTCTTGCACGTCCTCAGAAAGGGTTGTGTGAGCGAGGCTGCCCTGCAGGAAACCGTGACATTACCTGAGGCAACACTGGCCCCTCTTACATTTCACAAAGTGAAAAATCACATTACAGAGCGTGACACACACGCGCATTTACATTCACACCTAATGTCTTCAAACACACAAACCTCCATTTTAAAGGGTAGAAGACACTGATGGATGGATAGCTGTCTCTGATTGGTGCTTTGTGCTTTGCAGATGATGCAATTATTTTGCAAAAGACAGTCGCTTTGTTCAGAATGTAATCCTAGTTTTAACAGTTTACATTTAACGTTTTTGTTACCTAATGGAAATGTTAGGGTAATGTTCTTACAACCTAAAACTGTTAGCTGGGTTGTAGTTTGGGACACACTAATCTATTGTGTGTTTTGTGTTCTGGTCTGTAATTATGAGTTTCTTTCTTTTCTTAGATGCAGCAGCAAGAACTCGCACAAATGAGACAGAGAGACGCCAATCTGACAGCGCTGGCTGCCATCGGCCCGCGGAGGAAACGGAAGCTGGACTCACCTGGAGCCACATCAGCGGGCACTGAGGTAAGACCAGCAGAAACTACAGAAATCTGACTGTTAGTGGAGATTGAAATTGGGCTGGTATTTAGATTCCCTGTAATTGGAAGGTTTTGTTTGTGGCTGTATCTCACCTTTCATATTTCTGTGGCGTGACAGTAAGTGAATGCAGTGGACATGAGCTGTGTGTGTGTGTGTGTTACAGTGATGTGTGTGTTACAGTGATGTGTGTGATGCAGATCACAGCAGCCTCTCCACATATGTCTACCAGCTCTGCTGTGAATTAGAGGACTGTACTGTACACACTGCAGATATGAGAAATATGAGTGTTCTGTTTCCTGTACATCATGCTGTATGACGTCACTGAGTTTAGCTGCATCTGGTGGAGGTTTGGCTCCTGGAGTCTGAGGGCCTGTTGATTTTGCCTCATGGATTCTGACTAATGCAGGAATATGATGAACAAAAAAACTCGCGCATACATACACTGTAAGAGAGACCAGAACCGTACCTGGAGAACATTAAAGAGGGTGAGGCGCTTTTAACTAGAGCCAGTGAGGAACACCCTAGCAACCATTCCGAACACCCTAGCAGCTGCTTAGCAATCAGCCCCCTTGTAATCAGTCAGAATACCTTAGCAACCACATATCCACCCCCTGGCAACCACCCACAATGCCCTTAGCACCAGTCTCTGCATTATGGCACCAGTTTCTGTGTTTCAATGGAGAGTGTGTTTGTAAAGTAACGCCGTCCATCTGACATCAGCCCTCATGATTGAGTGAAGGGTTGGAGGTAGGACAGGCAGAGGGGGAAATTTTAACTTATTTTTACTTTAGTTTCACCTCATCTCATTTCTCAGTTTGGGCTGGGCTGTGTGCCGCCCTGGGGGGCTTTTCTCAGCTTTCTCCAGAGCAAAGTGAATGTGACTTTTCTAAGGGGGTCACGGAGTGGCTGCAGGCTACAGCGCTGTGTTCCGGCCTTCTCCGAGTTTCACTGAGGGGCTCGGCAGAGATTTCATCTGCACAGAAATGTGCCGTGGGGTGCAGGCTCATGGTTACCGCACGGCTTTATTCTCTCTGCTCTGATTGCTGGAGTATCTGGACTGTGTTCAGCTACGATAATCCCAAACAAAAGTCTCTCAGTGTCCGGAAACAGTCACCAAATCTGAGAGGCGGAAATGAGTGAGATGCTGAAACTCCAGGAGCGGTTTAAGACAGAACAGGGAAAAAGCTTGTGGGTTTGTTATTCATTCTCAAGTTGCCGGAGGAAATGTTTGTTGCTCAGAGATTAATGAAGCTCTCAGTCATGTTTTATTTGAGTATCAACTTCATCTCAGATATCATTTGAGAAATAGAATACGACACAAATGACCCAGCCAACAGGAAACGTTCTCAGAATGTTGGCTAACGTTCTCTAAAAGGTCTTTGAAACCTATCAAACATGGACTTGGACTAACAGTAGTAGAACTTTTTTTAACATAATATATCACATTATACATCAATAAATATGCAGAACAAAGGATAAAATTTCAGAATGTAACAACGATTTCCTATCGACCTGAAAGATGGAGAGTTATGAGGACTGTATATGTATATAAGCTCATACTTTAATGCCGCTGATTGTATCATTATACTTTTATCATGTTTTCTTGTTTTTACTGAATGATTTAATTGTATAAAACAGAACAGTGTGAATGTTCTCCGTAACGTCTTTTGTATTATGTAGATGAAAGACAGGGAGTTGAGTTTCAAGTGACATGATTTTGAGTCAATGAGTAAATTGTCACTTTTGGGTGCGCTGTACCTTTAAAAAGATCTCATTTGTGATTGGTCTGTCTCACTGTGAAACACCCGTCTTTCACCCACAGTGTGTGTGTTACTGAAATCAGGTAACTCTGGTGGCACGGCGATTGTGGGTGTTTTTCCCTCCTCGTTCACCCCCCCACACCGCGCCTGCGTCTGGCCAGGCAGCAGATGGCCACAGGGCTGAACCTGATAGCCCATGTTGAGTGTAAGGTCTGTCTTCATCCTGAGCCGGGAGTGCAAACAAAGAGGTCTTACACCGCTCCGAGGCATAGATTAGAGAGAGCGAGAGAGAGAGAGAGAGAGAGAGAGGGGCCCCTAACTGGCCCTCGCTTGGGGTCATTGCTCAGGCAAGAGCCACAGTAACAAACTCTTTCTTTTTGCTCTCAGCACACACAGACACACACACACACACACACACACACACAGTCTTTTGAAGTTCAGTACAAAGACTCTGTGTGGGACACGCACGTATAGTGTGTCTCAACACAGAGAGAAAGAGGAGAAACCTAAAATGGGTTCAAATGATATCAGGATAGCAGGGGTTCAATTCTCAGGTGCAGGAAATGAGCACTCATCTCCCACAATATGAACAGTAAGTCTTCATTCGCACAGGTGGATTTGTGATTCCTGGTGATATCACAGTTCAACACGTTTCACTCGTGAGGTATCACCTGCTGAATTTGTCGGTGTGATAATAGTTGTTCATAAACAGCTTTCCACAAAAATACTCTTATTTAAAATCCTAAATGCCATCTGATTGGCTCGTGCTAGTCTGTATGCACACAGTCTTAAACACTCAAAATCAAAAACTAACTTTCCTAGATCCTTTGAAATATTTTTTAACCTTTTTGTTACTTAATGGAAATGTTAGACAAACGCTACTGAAGGCTAAAATTGTTAGCCGGGTTTCTAGGCAGCTGCTAGTGTGTTTCGGGTAGTTGTTTACTAGCCCAGGTCAAAAGATCTGTCCCCAAGTCTCGCTGAGATTCTGGTCTCTAGATGTGTCTCGGTTTAATGGCTTAGTAAAGTAATAGCACATCTCCTAACAGTTTCAGGGTTATGGCTTTATTAAAATCACAGTAGAAGTGATGCTTGCTTTAGAAAACACAGCTAATTATTCCTGACCTGTGTGACCAAAGCATGGAAGTCACGGGTGCTTCACTAAAACAGACTGACAAGAAGAGAAGAGATTGAGTCACCGTTTTCTTTTAGTTGTAGATCAGAAAAAAGGTGGAAGCAAAGAGAGAGAGAGAAAGAGAGAGAGAAAGAGAGAGGGGGGTAGCACAAGGAAAACCGATGCCCTTTCCTCCAGCTAAATTAACAGGAATCACGTGGAAAACAATCCGAGCCCGGGAATGAAGGGGGATGGAACCATTAAAATGCGCCCGGGGCGATGGACTGCGCCCAGTATCGCTGCAAATGCTCTCGCTACAGATGTGCAGGCAGCCTCACAGGCAAACGACGCGCTTGTTCTATAGCTACAATTAAAATCAACCTCGCTGCCAAAAAATTGGACGGTAGAGAGAAAGGCAGAACATCAAAGACAGATTGAAAAGAGCAGTCAGTAATAAGAACAGTCTCCAAGCCCTGCGGATCTCCACGCTGCTCTTGTTAATGAGAATTTTTGACCTCTGGTTTGTAAGTTAAACTCGTAATCTTGGTTAATGAAGTAAATCAATCCTAACTTGGAGTTGAACTGCTTCTCCTTCCATCCTTCCGCTTTTCATTTGTTTGTTCGTTTATTCATTCATTTGCTGGCACGCTCTTCTGCCCGTTTCCCAGCCTGCAGAATCCTCAGCCAGACTAACAGGAAGGCCACGAGTGTGTGTGTGTGTGTGTGTGTGTGTGTATGTTTTTGTGTGTTTTGTGTGTTTTAATGTCTGGTTGGCGAGTGGTTTGTAGCTCGGCTGAAGGGAGGGTTGGGACGGTCGCACCTCGTCCCTCCTGCGGCTACGACCATTAAAGAAAGCACAGAGACTGTATGAGTACATACAGTTTGTATTTAACACCTATATTTATTAAGCTTACATACAGAGATTATAGAATTAACAAGATGCTGCAGTTGTGTTGCTATGAATGGGGGAACCTGCAACACTCAATATGGCGGCTCTAATGAAGGAAGTCCCGCCTACTAGTAGAAAGAGCCAATCACCAATCACTAAACAGTAATATTTTTTATAGCACAATTTGAGCATAAGAAACAGAATTAATGGCACAGTTAATGTCAGGTTTAATAGTTGGTCTGAAATATAGTTTTTCACTGTGATCTTAGCGACCTACTTTAGAGATATCCAGCTGTGTTCATTTAAGCAGGTAGGACTTGAATCTGAGGCGATTCAAAGATGGCCGCTGATTGCGGAGACATTCCTTAAAATGACTTTAATACAGAATAGTTTTAATTTTTTAATTTTTTTGTTTGGTGGAGGTTTATATTCTCTCATTTGAATTTAAAGGATTTTTTAGAACTATTATTTTGTTTAGTTGGATGAAACCTACTGTATATATGAATTTTTAGGAAATAATGATCATCAATATCACTTTTTTTCATGCTGGATAACTTTATACGCACTAAACCTTTAAATTAAAATAAAGTTCAGACATATTATTGAATGTAAATGCATCTATAGATAAAAGCACCTTCACAAAGCATTGTTATAAACATTTATTTCACTTTTGATTCACTTTACTGTGTAAATTAACAAATACAGATTAAAAAAGCTTTGCAATACACACGTAAATTTCACTTTTACTTCATGAGCACAGTTAAACTCTGTCTGTTCACAGAAATCTCAGATTCATTTCTGTAGATGATTCTGCATCGCTCGTCTGAGTGAGCAGAACTCATGATGTGGAATCCAGCAGAGAGTCATTTACAAAAGCAAAGAGATTATTGATTCTGATGAAATTATGAAAATCAGTTACAGGACTAAATAAACAGACAGAAGATTACAGTGTAACTGCTCATTCTGGTTAAAATTAAGTTATGTCCTTCTCTGAAGTTAACAACACATAACATAAACATATTCATAATTTCCTTCCTTCTAAATATAAAAATCCAATACAGACTGACAGACAAATTCATAATAAAAGATGTCTGATCTCAGTTCATGATTTGTGTTTGACATGTTTGCTATTATCTGTCAGCGGATGTTTGCAAAGTTTTTGCCAGCAATTGTGCAATTAGTCTTTCATGCACAAAAACGATGCAGCGTTTGTGAGGTTGTGTATAACTCACACTGATTATTCAGGATGGTACGATAACACACCATCTGATAAATATGATCAACAGACGACGGTCAGACACTCGCTGAAATACAGTGTGTGTTCTGGTTTTGGTGACGTGCACACCTGTCGGGCCTGGTCAGCGTTATGACTCATTTCATTTGAATGTTGATTTTTTTGTTCTTGCAGGCTGCAGCTTAGCTGTACCACCACCCAGTGAATCCCTGTTAATCCAGCAATCAGCCCCATATAAACAATATTCTTCATAACACACCATGATTCACTGACGTCTGTCATGTGATTCTCTGACACCCCGTTCAATTCTGTCCAGCTAACAATTTTAGATTGTAAGAACGTTTCAATAATGTTTCCGTTAAGTAACAAAGACATTAAAAATGTTGTTTTGAAAGTTCTAGAAATGTTTAAAACGTTCCGTTTTTTGACAGTGTTATTGTTTGTTTATCTAAATGTTATTCAAAAATATTACAATTCTAGAACATTTTTAAAATGTTACACTAACAACTTAGGAATATTGTTTTTGATGTATATGATGTATATCATTCATAAAATTCATAAATGAGAGAACTTGTAGAGAATGTTAGCCAACGATCGGAGAATGTTCCTGTTAGCTGGATGCTCTTAAACTCACGTGCCCCACAGTTATGTGTTTGTGTACATATTTTCAGATATGTTGATATGATAAATGTAGCAGAAGATTGTCTCGTCTTATTTGTGTAGCAGCATGAGTACATGAGTGCCTGTGTCGCCCATTGAGGGGTTTGATTTCCTGCATGTGACATTGGAAAAAGCAGCACGTCTGTGTTAAAGCCTCTTTAGTGGTTTTGTGTGCAGCCACGAGGGATTTGAGAGGAAAGAGGCAGAATGAAGGTGCAATACATCACATAGGAAAATGGCGTTTGGTTTGCTACAGTTTTCCCTGTGGTCCTGTAGAGCAGCGAGGCTCTCTGGGCTGGACAATAGCCTTCTGTCTCTAACCTGGAGGGCTGCCAGCGCATATCGTTTGGTAACATTGTGCAGCCCAATAGTTTACTGGCTTCATTTGTTATTCCAAATCAAAACATGTGACAGGAAGGTCAGGAGATCATCATTTCTGCATTAATTTACTCAGTAGTTATGGTACAGTAGGACTGTAAATAAAACAAGACAGTAAATGTACATAAGCAGCAGTTCTTGACAGCCCATGTGGAGTGCAGGGCTGTATTCATCCTGAGGCAGGAGTGCAAACAAAGACGTCTTACACCCCTCCAGTTTTTTTCAATATTCTAGATATATATCATAACCACCCAGCTAACAGTTTTAGGTTGTAACAGCGTTTCCCTAACGTTTCTGTTAGGAACAAAAATGTTAATGTTATTTTGGAAGTTCTAGGAGTGTTCAAAACATCCAGTTCTTTTCACATCATTATGTCATTGCTTAACATTATTCAAATACTTTTTAATTCTGTAACCTTTTTAAAACATTCCTTTAACAATGTCTTTTTAACATTGTACTGACATTATTGCACGAACTTTTTGATAACTTTGAGAGAACTGTAGCCAACATTCTGAGAATGTTTCCTGTTAGCTGGGCAGGCAAAATCTGTCTTTCATCATATAGCATTGGCCTGAGATAATGCTAAAACATACAGTTCAAACAATGTTGTGCTGGAGGGGAGATGAAGATACTCATCTTAAAGAAATTAATCACCTCCCTTGTTAATCTAGATATAATTGAGCAGAATTCCTCCTTACCACAGAGACTCTGCAGCAGTGAGAGCCAAATCTAGAACCTGCCGATGAGAGAGGTTCCGTCTGCTCATCCCACGCTCATATGAGAACACACCATCCGTCCCTTAGCGATCACAGTTTACTGATCATCTTACACAATACATTTGACACGATTTCACATTCGAAATAAAAATATAGTACAATTTAAATGCTATTTATGCATCATTGTATTACAGTAATAAGAAACTAATGAGAATTTTTACTGAGATGAATATAAATTAAAAACTAAAAAACGGCCAGAAACGTTATTGTAATGTGATTTGTTTAATGTTTAATTGTCATGAAAATAATCTCGCAATGCAGAAAATCTTAATGGCCTGAAAAGCTACATTGTATTTCAGAGACATATTTGATATAATAAAACAGAGCGTGTATGTTTTCATGTGAGTCCAGCACCAGAGCTGAGATGATGTTTCAGTGGTTTGGGTTATCAGAGGTCGTTTGTAAGGTACATTACAATACTTTACTGATTCAGTCTATAAAGTATTTAGACTCGTATGGTGACAGTGAATTTAGTCTCGTCGTCTCTGTGCTGTTGTTGATCAGCTCTGCTTTGTGACATTACTGCAAAACACGTTTGTGTTCTTATCTATTACAGAATGTTGTTTCTTTTTGATTTTATTATTTGTGTCGGCTCCGTTCTGCTGGTGGAAAGATTGAAGCCTGAAGGCACATGTGAGTGGAAACGCTGGAGTGATCTTTCATTAAAGACTGCCAGCGCACGAGCAAATCAGAGTAGAGAAACAAACAGTATAGATGTGACGAGTCGGCAAAACAGAAGTTTGTTTTGAAACAACCTGAGAGAAACATATGTAAAGCAAACCCTTACCCAGCTAAAAGGCAACGTTCTCAGAACATTGGCTAACATTCTCAAAGTTCTCTTAAAGTTATCAAAAAACATTCTTGTAATGATGTTAGTAAAACTTTTTAACGTTATATATCACGTCTGTCAAAAAAATTATCGCTAAGCTGTTAATGGAATGTTTTAAAAAGTTACAGAATTAACAACCTAAATGTTTGAAACCTTAAATTGTCAGGTGGGGAACAACATTTTGAGAGGGAAAGTTATATAGATTTAAAAATCAAACTGTATTTAAATGAATAAATTTGCTGCTAGAAAATTGAGTCACCGTGCGGGAATAAACTGCCAGTTTCATCTCGACACGTTCCTGAAGTAAACCAGCATCACTATTTTCCAGGAGTTCTGAAGCAGAGCTAATGTTTGTGAAAGTGACTTTTCATTTGAAAGGCCTTCGGTGGCTGCGTTTGGGGGGGTTGATTAAAAAGAGGAGAACTGTATTGTTTGCAGATGGAGGTGCTTCAGGAAGAGTCTAATTGAATTTCTGTGCGGAGATGACAGACCAAACGCAGCACCTTTCTGCCACCTACAAGCCGCAGCACTCCGAGGGAATGAGAAAGACATGCAGCGGTTTCTCCTGGAATGATTCGGAATCATTTTTGAGCCCGAAATTCCAGAATAGATGTTACAGAGATTTAAACTAGTTTCCATCGAGACCTTGATTGTGGGGTTAGGAAATTATTTTTCTTAAAGGAACAGAAGCCTGTTTTAGTACCGCGGAGTTTTTGTATTGTGACATCATTTTCATCACAACATTCCTGTACATTCTTGAAATATGATTTAGCCAGTATTTACATTCTGATTCCTCTGGCCTTTTAGTTTTTATCACGCCGAAATATAATTAAAATAGACTGTTTACAGGTATGGTAGGTAATTTCAGAGAGGCTAGCAATAGCAAGCTAGTTTTAAAATCATAAGATCCCGCCCTCACTTCAGAGTTCTCCAAAGTCACACCTCCTCCAACACATCAACACATACATAGTCTGACCAGCAAGTATGACATCTGATCGGACTGAATGCAATGATTGGACAAACATGTTATGGTCCACCGAAGATATATCTACAGATATACATTTACATATTTATATAAATCTATTTAGACCTCTTTACTCAGTAACTGCTATCAGGATAGAAGGGACTTTCAACCAGCGCAACGAAAATGTTTCTGGAAAAAAGCACCTGTCTTTAATTCTATCACATGTCTGCAGTTCAGTCGAGTCGAGCAGTTTGAGTGTCCGTGTGAAATTCTGGCAGTGTAATTAGGTCACTGAGTTCATTAATGAGGGTTAATTGTGCTATTTGATCTGTACCACACACAAGCTGCGTTTCTTTATTTCCAGCAGAAATGAATCTGTCCGTTCATACACTTCTCTTCCTGTTTAACCCAGCGCCACTGACCCGTGTGGAGCTTTCTGTGTGATATCACCACAGATCCTTTGCTGTGTTTTTAATAAAACACACTCCACACATCCAGCTAGCTCTCTTTGTTGAAGTTCCCCCCAAAAGCACCATCTTAAAAAACAAATCTGCAGTAATTCCCTCCAGCGTTTCTGTCTCCGTTCTCCTGCAGCATATGGCGTGTAGATTGTGTTTTGATGCAGTATTTTTCACCAAGTTTTTTTATGTGCGTGTTAGAGTGGAAAAACACGACACAGCTAAAATTAGCTGTGAAGAGGACTAGAGTGCATAAACAAGCCAATCCATTAGCGCAGACGGGTTATTGGCTTATTTTGCCTCTTCTAAGGGCGGCCCATTAAAAGTGGTAATGTGTGCCTGCAGCCCGGCCCGCGGGGGTCAGAGGAGGCCAGATAGAAATATTGCACATGCATCAGGCACTCGAATTAAATAGAGCAATGTTCTCTGAAAAGACAGAAGTACATCTCTTTCTGGTGTGCGTCTCGGGCAAAAAATTCATTGATCTTGGAATGTCCCTTGGCAAATTATAAAATATTAAATCCAAGTCACACTTTTTTGGCTTCGCTTAATTCCCTCTCTCACTCTCTCGCTCACCCGCTGTTCATCGCTTCCTCCATTTGATCAATTTAAAAAAGTTAGCAGTGTTTTCTAATGGAAAAAAATCCCACTAGTGCTGCAGAAATCGCTGAAGCTGTTTGCAGCCGGCTGCGCAGGTTCAGTCGTTCTCTTCTGAACGCGAGAGCTGATCTTTCAGTCCAGAAATGGGTCACAGGTCTGATCTGATATAGATAAATGAATTGTGTTACAATAGATTTTAAGAGGGTTAAGAAAATACTGCCCATGTAATATCACTCAGTAACACAGTAACACCAAGAACAATGACTTACATTAACATTCATTAACATTCTCTGAAAGTTCTCTCAAAGTAACCAAAAAAATGTTTTTGCAGTAATGTTAGTAGAATGTTCTTTTGACGTTACACATCATATAAAAAATGTTGTTCTTAAGCTGTTTTTAATTCTGTAAAATGTTACAGAATTAAAAATCTGAATAGTGTTTATTAATAACCCAAAATGTTAATACAATGCCTAAAAACCGAATGTTTTTAGAATTTTAAAAATAACACTTTTGATGGTTTAGGAAATTGTTAGTCAGGAAAATCACTTCTGCTGTTTTCCTGTCCAGTCCGTGATAAAATTATTGACATTTTATGTTTGTTAAATTTGTTACTTTGTACAGTAAAGAATTTTAGTACTGTGCTGGATTTCCATTTAATGTCCAATGTAAAATCTGTGGCTGGAGCAAAACCAGTTGAGAATCACTGATTTAGATCCTTGTATGATATTTATTTGTTTAGGCATTTATTTATACACTTGTTAATGGATAAGCCGATATTTCAAACATCGAAATAAGTTAGCTGGTAGTTTGCAGCTGGTCACAGCTTGTGTGTATGTCATACATTCAGGTCCTGATAAATCTGTTTTTTATTTGCTTGATTTTCTCTGGTCATGTCTTAAATCTGTCTGAGAAATGAGCACAAATGAAAGAGTCATCCATTTGTGACAGGAGAAGTCACAAACCGTTGTAAAGCGTTAAATATACGTTGTCCAACAGTGGTTAGATAATTAACCCTGTGTTTGGCCTGACTCTGTCTGTGTCCTCAGAGGCTTGAGCTGTACGTGGCTAATTGGCCAAATAATTAAATTTGCCGTGATGTTAATAAATGTATCCAGCCAGCTGTTTGACGCGGCGCGCAGTTCATTAGAGTCACTGTGTGTTTGTGATTCGGGTAATTAAGATTTAGAATCGATCTGTGAATGCATAATGTACAAGATCTGTGTGCGGGGACTCGGTGCTGACTTCAGTCTGCTGCAGGATTTCACTTCAGGAGTCTAATTAACTCATTCTACATTTTACTTTTGCTAAACAATCCGTCGTTTATGAAATTAACTCTGTTTGCTCATTTGTAGGGTTTTGTAAATACATTCACGGTATATTGGATGCTGGTAACATTGTTACGCATGTTCTGTCTGTTCAGACTGCTGTTGTGAATCTGGAACGAATGACATCGTTAAAGCGTGACGGATTGATTGTTTCAGTTTCATAGGTCATGAGAAACGTTGACTGCACTCGGCGTTCTCAAACCGGCACATGGAAATTAGAAACCACGGTGCGGTATGACATCAGACCCGCTTCAGACGCCCTTGTTTTCTGCGCTAGTTTAAATTATAAGAACTTGTACGGAAGTTCTGCGTTCGACTTCTGTCATATTGCTGTCTGATGAATTCAGACATGTATTTTTTAACAAGCTATGAATTATGTATTGAATGTGGTAATGAAGGGAGTTGACTGATCGCTCGCACCGGTCTCGCTCTGGATCTGATCTTTCCTCACTGTGGTCGTGGAGAGCGTCAGACATGCTACAAGGAGAGTGAAACATTATTACAGTGTACAGTAGACTGGATGTAAGATGTAATGTACTGTACAAAAGTTATAAAAACACTTCTTGATGTTTATTTATACATTTCGCTGTAGTCTGGAAATATGAATATAAATATTCTTTTGTTATGATTTTATATTGGTATCAGAATTCCCTTTATTCGCTAAGTGTGAACACACACACGTTTACAGGAGCTCTGAGAACTTACAGCATAAAAAAAATATAAGAAGCACAAAAATCCAACGAGTACAACAAAACTGGACAGTTTGGTAAATACGCTCACAATTACATGCGCTGGATTTGTATGAATGGAGGTACATGATCTTATCCTCTCATATGGGTGGTCTAGGAAGTTATATTGACACACGTGATGTTCTGTATCTGGTCTGATTCATTGCTTTTCTTGCCAAGAACGGGCCGTCAGATACTGTTAGCCTCTCTGCATCTTACAGCAGCCGAATCTTTGTAAAACTGCTGTTTTAGTGCTCTGTTTTGTTCCTGAGTGTGTATGCATATTTCTTACGCCTTGCGTGTGTGTAATTGTGTGAAATCTGTTTGAATATCAGGCAATGCCGTAGGTATTTTCCCACAATGCCGATGGGCTCCACCCGCCCAAACCGCTGCCTCAGGTGTAGGAAGACTTTTAACACTTCCTTCTGCAAACTTGTGTAATTTTTTTAGGAAAGAGGGGTGTATATTTAAACAGAGTCAATATGTAGATAAGGTTTGTACATGCATACAGCTGGATGCAATCGTTTTTGGTGCAGAAAGCGATGCAGGTATGAGGCGTGCCTGCTGGCGCACGGCATGCCCGCTGGCCTTCTCTGATGTAACTGTTGAAACAGGCAATCTTCCAGCTTAGCAGTGGATTTTGGCTTTAACACGATTAGCTTCATGTGCTTCTAACTCGGGCCTAATTTGGTTGGTCTTCATTTGACTTAAAAGTTAGTAAAACATGTAAAAACTTTGTTAGATTTATTTGAATCCAGTGAAAGAACTGAACTGTTAAACTCTCTTCACATGACAGGCATCAGCGTTACAAAAACATAAAAAACATTATTATAAAAAAAGTTCTTTGAACATTCGGAACGTCCATTTGTTTAGAACTGTATTTATGTTATTTAAACTTTTTTAAAACTGTTCTGTTTTTAAAATGTTCCACCAACAACATAAGAATAACGTTTTTGATATGATATATGACATTAAGTGTACTGCAAGAACATATTTTTGAGAACTTTGAGAGAACTTTTAGGGAACATTAACCAATATTCTGAGTATGTTCCCTGTTAGCTGGATATATAATTAAATATGACTATAAGTGCTTTAAAAAGAAGTTTGGGAAGTCACTCAGCATCTCCTGAGATCTTCTGATAAATGCAGACTTCAGTCCCGGTAGATCACACAAGCAAAACCAAGAAGTTAATGGAAAAAGTCTCAACAGCACCTCTGACATCATGTAGCACAGACGTTTTGTCCCTTTGTAAGTGACATGATTTTAGTTCTTCTGTAGCTTTATTTAAATGTTTATGAGCTGATTCTCTGCTCTCCAGTGTGTGTGTGTGTGTGTGTGTGTGTAAGTTATTCATTTCGAGTGAGACGTTTTTGTTTGTGCCAAGCTTTTGGAGACACATTTGACAGCTCTGGGTTGATATGTTTCTTGATGTCGGTCCCTCTGTCGTTTCATCATTGTTAAAAGGAAGTTTTCTTTCTGTGTATCCCACACGAATCCGTTCACAATCAAAAATAACTCCCTGCTCTGTTCCGTGCACCATTTTTTCATATCGTCCCGATTAAAGACCGTTTTCCTTCTGTCAGGTCACCCCTTGTGTCTTGTTGGAGGTTTTTAGGTTAAAATGTTTTTTGCCAACCGTTGTATTTCAGTTTCACAAAGACCTCAAAAACGGGTTGGAACTGCTGTTCTGGGACCTGGAATTGCTCTTTAAACTCACCACAAAAAGGTTTAGCTGTTATCTTTAGCTCCACCTTCTATATTTTAGTGATTAAAACTGAAAATAATAATACAGGCGACACACTGCCACAGCGTTTAAAACGTGAAAAATCAACAAGGCCTCATTAGCAGGAATCTCCGAGGACACGCTTTTATACTTGATACTCATTACACCAGCTCTGATTCTCTCCCTTTAATTGGATTCATTTTATATAGGAAACGCTTTGAATTTTTAATGCCGCACTTTTAAAAGTTCTGGCAAAGATGCTGGCTGGGATAAATTGTTCTCTTTGCTAAAGTCTCGTTTTAATGGTTTGTGAGTTTTTCTGCGTTGAGTCAGAGAGCGGAGAGGAGATCAGGGTCATCGGCGGAAAACAGCATCGCTCGCTAACATGTGTTTGGGTCGTATTCCCCTGTTTATGTTCACGCAACTCTCTCGACTGAGTTGTCTGGAGAGGTTCTGCTCAAAAGAGTTTGTTTCTAGACAACTGCTCTGTTTATATGATACACAGCGTGCATCGCATTACAGAACGTTCTGACAGCGCTTCGTCTTACGTGTCCCCTCGAACGAACTTTAAGTTAATTATAGTACCTGCCTATTCTCCTTAAATCTAAATAAAAAGAATGACTTCTAATAAGATCTTTTCTCCAGCTAACAGGCAATGTTCTCAAAACATTGGCTAACATTCACAAAAACGTTATCAAACTGTTTTTGTGGTAATATTAGTAGAAGTTTTTTGTAACCTCATTTATCACATATCAACAGTTATTTTAAAATTCTAATTGGTTAGTGGAGCATTTTAAAAATGTTACAGAATTAAAATTAATTAAAACAGTACAATGTCTGAAAAACTGGACATTTTTAATGTTCCATTCAAAATAACATTATTGTTTTTGTTACTTAATAGGAACGTTTGGGAAACGTACAAACTGAATTTGTTAGCTGGGCTGTTCCTCTCAAAACTAAAAACAAAATGACTTCTAATTAGGCCTTTTGTTTAGTGGAGAACATTAACAGCTTGTTTTCTCTTGAGGTCTGAAGGGGAGAAAAGTTAGAAGTGCTTTAGTTTGTGAGGGAAGTTTCCGGGCGTTTAGCGCGCTGACCCTTTCAGCGCGGCAGAGTGCATGCAGAAGCCCGCCGGAGACACGCTTCAGGCAACACTTTCATCTTCTGCGTGAACTTGCGGACGCTTCAACTCAAGGCGAATTGCAGCTTTGTCAGTACACTACTAATTAGAAAATTCCTGACCTCGAGCGAGATGTTTTAATTACGTGTTGTGTCAACGAGTTTGCCGTTTTAATCCACAGTGGATGCGCACCAGAGTTCACGCTAAAATAGCAGAACGCGTCTCTCTGATGTCCGTGTTGCATGACCTCATGTCGGTTCTTCATCACCGTGTTTGTTTTTAGAATGCGTAAGTAGCCAAACAAGATGAAGAGGGCCGGCTTACAAAAGCTGTTTGTGTGGGTGTTAAGCCAAACAATGCAACAGGGCGACTCTGATGGAGAGAGTGAGTCAGTGCCGGGCGAGGCAGGAAAGAGTTAAGGAGCAGTGAGAGGGGATGCTGAGAGCGAGGCTGCTGCAGAACGTAGCCGTGTTCGTGCGAAGGCAAGTCATTTCCCGAAACACTGCAGACACAGAGCCTCAGGCGCTCTGAAACCTTTGGAGACCAAAATGGCTTGCAGGAGTTCGAAAGTAATAAGGTGTTTTTTTTTTGCCTTCTTTCTCCTTGACTGAAACTCTGCAGTTGCTATGCATCGCCATGGAGCTCGCTGCCCGTGTTTTTCCCTGTGTTTTATGTCAGGCATTAAGATGCTTACCGGTCTGCCATTTTTGAGATTTGTTGCTCTGTAGTTAGGGACCGAATTACAGTTGTTTGTTTTGAACATAATTTTGACATTTTTCATCAAGATCAGACCGGCACAGTTCTCATTCCACGCTTTTTTTCCTCCTTGTGTTTATGATACATAAAATCTAATAATGCAACAAGAACGTCAGCAATCGTTCTGATTTTTATAGCTGTTATTTCTGATTAAATGAGCGTTCAGTCTGGCCACTAGTAATCACTAGTTCTCACTAGTTCTGAGACAGTCATGAAATATCCTGGTGTTCCATAAAACAGCATAAATTGCCACCAAAATTCAGGGTATATATTGTTATATTAGCTTCATTTGTGCCTAAACAGCAATGTTTGAATTGCTCTGATGGACTGTGATGTTTCGTTGCCTAGCAACACAAAGAGCATGAAGTTATAGCTTCTTTTGAAACAAATGTTTTTGGGTGAGAAAATATATTTAAGATAACTGGCTACATTTTGTCTAAAAGAGCAAAAGTTACTCTTGTAGTGTCCCGTTCTAGTGATCAGTTCTGAGTGTTAATCATTCAAACTGTATCATATACAAACAAAAATATAAACATTTGCTTCATCTGTTTGCCATAATTCCCATATATTCCCTGTAAATTCCCATATATTCCCTGTAAATTCCTGTAAAACTCCCAGAATTGTAAAACCCTTTTACTAGCCTCACTAAAGCCTAAACCAAAAATGTAATGATAATAAATCAAACGCTGTAAATCCTGCAGATCAGTAAATCTGAATACTGTAAAGACGAGTACAGAGCACGTGTGTGTGTGTCTGTCCAGCCGCTCTGACCCTGTGATTAGCCGACAGCTGAAAAACAAAGACCTTCTCATGTTGTTCTCATGGCTTTGTTAATCTTGGCCGCCGTGGTGCGGTTCAAAGCGAGAGCTGCGCATGTAATCCGCGCAATATACATCTGTGAATTATTATTGTAATTCTTTATACGTTTATTGGAGCTGAATAAACTCCACATCAAATACATCACTCGGGCAATGTCGAAAAGGCCTCGGGCTAATCACTTCACATCTGCTAACTCTTTCAAAATGTCCTCAACGGCCTTTTCTCCTGGCGAAGGAGGAGGAGAGGGAAAGTGAGAGGGAATTTCTGCTCTTAATTAATGGCCGTTGCCGGTATGGAGGTGGAGCGAGCGAACGAGGGGGGGGTGTTCAGCCCTGTGGCTATGCTGGTGTGGGCGCTCTGAGCATGGGGAGGGCAGGCGGGTGAGTCTGGCTCTGTGATAATACAACATGGAGGAAGACATGTGGGAAAGCTTTTGGTCTTGGCTCAACCTCAGACACTCTGAAATGATGGGAGGGCCTCTCTCTCTCTCTCTCTCTCTCTCTCTCTCTCTCTCTCATGATGGAAATGAGTGACTGGTGAGGACCTCATGGAAAAAAATTCTCAGACAGGGTTTGAATTTTTGCCGTTGCGACAACGACCGTTTCCTGACAAATATATCTGAAGAGTGTTTGGAAAACGTTGCTGTAATTTGCTTAGATGTTTTACTTTGTGACTCATATTTCTATAATTTAGTGTTTTTGACATGAGAATGTTCGTACAGCGTGAGAGTTATTGCTCTTGGGGTTAGTTAATATCGTCTGTACATCACTGTACATTTGTTATAATAATTATGATGCTTTCTTTGTGTTAACAGTTTGTGGTGTAGCTAACCACTCGTTTAAAAGTGTCAGTCTGATTAGAGTTAAACTAGTTTAAATGATTATTAGTAGCTTTTCGTGTGTGAATCTCTGGTCTCTGTTTCAACCGTCAGCATATGGAAACATCACATCAGTGGTGATGTACCTCATTGTCCTTCAGTGAGAATTCATGAAGATTTCATTACTGTGTTCCTTCAGACGGCGCTCCATCACTTCTTCTGAGTGTTTGCTGAGACAGCACTGTTGATGTGTTAAAGTGGACCATTAACCTGCAGCCCTGAGGTGGAACTGCAGCCAGGTCCATTATTAGCTCCAACATCAAGAGCTTCTTCTTGATGCCACTCAAACCAGTGAAAGACACAGATCAGCAGAAATCTCCTGAAGATGGACTGAATGTAATCTATAAGGGAACGTTTATGGAACGTAGGCTAACATTCTCTAAAAGTTGTCTCAACATTGCCAAAACGTTTTTGCAGTAACATTAGCAGACATTTTGTAGTGTTATCATCATATATCAAAAACATTGTTGTTTATATGTTAGTGGAACATTAAAAAAACATTTCACATTTTGCTTTCCTAAATTCACTTTTGGTTAATGTTTATCCGCCTCTGCTTTCTTACTGATTGGAGAGCCCACCCAGCCCAACAGTTTTAAGTTTAAGAACATTTTTCTAATGTAAAAAACATTAAGTAACAAAATCTGAGATCAGCTTTATGGGTTCTGATATTTTGATTACAATTCAATTATTGTTTGTCATTTTGAAAAAACAAAACAGAATTACAAAACATGCATTGAAATTATTTCAGCATTATAAATTGTCGAATTCTGGAAACCCAACCTCAGTGTCATAATGCATCCGCTGCATGTGTCTGATCACATACAGACTGAATCAGACTCACTGGTTACTGCCAGCTCTCATGTTCTTGTGCTCTTGTGCTGTAAAGACACGTGTGTGTGTGTGTGTGTGCGTGCGTGTGTGTGCGTGTGTGTCATCAGTGTTGGTGAGAAGGCTCACAGGCACATCCTCTTCCTCTCTGTTAGGACCCTTTCTGAACCGTCAACATTTTCTTAGGGCTCATCTCTCTCTCTCTCTCTCTCTCTTTTAAACAAGTGCATGTGGTCAGAAATCATCGGAAAAGATGCATGGAGGTATCCGTGTGTTCGCTGTCAGATGGATATGTCATGTGACATTGAGCCCGTGAGGGCTCGACGCTGCTAAAGCGACATGCAGTTTTTTGCCTCGTAGATTTTGCTTCACACAAAAGCCGAATCTTCATGTTGACCATCGCCAAATTCACGTCATGTCGACTGATTCAACAATCCCGGAACGTAATTAGCAGTAATTTAATGCGTTTTGCCTTTTGGAGAACAGCTAAGCTGGGCGTGTGTGTGTGTGTGTGTGTTTATGTACTTTTTAAAGTGAGGTCACAAATGCATGAATCTCCATAGAAACGGGCAACAACAGGGCCATGTTTGGGTTATTGGCGTTGACTGCAGGAAGAGAGACGTGGTTTCTTCTGTGAGTGCTGATGGAGAAGTGACCTTCTGTCTGATGTGAAGGCTCACAGGTCACATTCTCACTGTATTTAAATGTGCCAGTGAATCCTAATAGTGTGTGTGCACAGAATACTGGACTTACTCCAGTGTGATGTTTGATATAATGGTCACCATAGCAACATTGTGGTGTTTCACAACTGTAAAACAAAAACACAGATACCTCAACATACTAGACCAAAACATGTGCGTTTATAAAACGTCTATGTAATATAACAGAACAGCACTTCTGATGATCATTCTAATTTCTAATCCTTATATTTGTATAATTTACATTAATAAATACCAGTACACACACACACACACACAGGATCCACACCCTAACTGTAAACTGTCTCTCTCTGTCTCTCGGATTGTCTCATCTTTGGACTGTTTTTCTCTCTCCATCTTTAAAACACACACACTCACAGATATTCTCAAACACACACACACGCCTGAGGTCGGCCTCATGCGACGTCCAGGTAGATGGATGCGTTTGATTGGTCCAGGCTATGATTGGCATTAATTGCCATGGCAGAAGGCAGGCCCGCCTCTCACATGAGGTCAACTCTGATTGGCCTGATTAGAAGAGAGCTTCCTTCTCAGAGGACCTCAGGCCCTGAGGGCGTCCTTCACTCTGCCCGTCCTAAAATCTCCCAGCTCAGCACACACACTCCACGTGTCAGATTCACTGACGGCTCGGTAAAGACGAGCTGAGCGAAATCGGCCACCCTGTGTTTCTGTGCGCAGAGCTTGATCCGCAGAAGGACTGCAGCTCGGGCTGGATCTGTATCCTACACTTGACTGCTGTCAGATGGTTTCCATTACAATCTTCATGTCTTGCTGCTTTGTGTTTACTCAGTGCAATCAGTATAATTGTATGATGCCTGTTGGAGAGTAAGATTTAGTTTCCGGTCGTATTTCTCTCTGCTCGGTCGGTTGTTTGTGTTATGTGGTTTCTACCATCCGATATTTTGTCTTTTATTTAAGAAAGATGGAAGCCTGACTCAGTGGTGAAGGAATCCGTGTGTTTATTTGAGATCTCCATCAGCCTGACGTGAAGGCAGAAGATGAACAGGAAGTTCAGACATCAGGAGAAAAACATTTGAGAAGAGCAGAGTATCTCAAATAAAAAATAAAAAAAAATACACTTTTTAAAACATTTAGGAAATTCTTGAATTTATGAACGTATTTTTTGGTCAAACAGTGCTGATGACGGTGTGTGACGCGAGAGTTCTTCATGAGCAAGTTCTTCTGCTTTCTGTGGTTCAGTTTCAGAGGACTGTGGTGGAACTAACAGCATCACACAGTTGAGAAATGCTGAACTTTATGCAAATTGATTTGTGTACACAATACAACTTCAAACTGCCCATATTTAATACCACTATGATGAGTGTTAATTTGTAAGAATGTTCAAAATTTCCAGTTGTTCGAACATTGTATTAAAGTTATTGCTTGGTTTTAAGAACGTTATTTAAACATTTTTTCTCTTATGTTTTTCAGTGCAGTTTCCTGTTAGCTGTGTTTTCCCTCATTTTCCAGAAACAGTTACAGTAGTACACAGATGTACTACTGTATAATATACATACAGTACTGTACTACTGTATGATGTCTATGTCCAGGGATGTTCCATGCTGCCTGTAATGATACACAGTGATTTGTTCAACTGTAAACCCTAAAGACAGTAAACACAGCAAGTACAGTAGAGACGCCTGTCAGTTCTGCATCAGTATTAAATTACAGACACGTTGTGGAAGGAGTGCTGGAACTCTGGGTCTGGTTTTAGTTCAGGTGGATGTGTGGATAGTTTGACATGGTGTAAACGGAGAAAACTGAGAAACCATTTACCTTGAAATTGTTTTTTTTAAGAAAGATATTCAGCTCTGTTCCGAACCGCCTGAGCTGCCCACCTACAGCAGAGAACGTACAGCTGTGCACTGCACATGAAAAGACTTTTACAAAGCTTAAGAGCAACATTATTGTGTTTAATAAGCTGTCTTTCTAGGGTAGAATGCTCAGTGGACAAACCAGGCCTTAGTAGGGAACTTGTAGAAAACATTAGCCAATGTTCTGAGAACGTTCCCTGTTGGGGAAGACAGAAAACAGCAAGGCACTGGTGCTTAGAGGAGATCTGATGTGATTGTCTGTTGTGTTTTCCTCAGGTGTCAGGAAGCTTGGCAGGCTCTCCGGCCGGCTCCTCGGCCTCCTCCAGCTCTTCGCCTCAGTTTTTCCGCCAGAGAATCACTCGCGTCAACCTCAGGGACTTCATATTCTATATGGAGCAGGAGAGAGAGACTAACAGATCTCTCCTGCTGTACCGCGCCCTCCTCAAGTAGCTAACGCTAACCAAACTCTCCACACTACAAAGGAATCGGCAGCCAGACGACCCGCACAGGCGTTGACCCAGCGTTCGACTTCCTTCTCAGCCGTGCAACGTGCCTTCAGCTCGCTCCACCTTCTGTGTCTGTAACGTTGTGATGTCATCGTTGCTTTCGATAGAAACTCTGGAAAAAAAAAAAGAGGGAAAAAATCCTAAATGGTTCTCCATGTTTCCACTGTTATGTGCTTGTGTTCTTTGTGTTCATAATGGTGAATTTGAAGCTACGCTAATGTCCGGCTTGGAGCCATAGGAACTTGTTTTTGTTTTGATGTTTGTTTTTGTGTGAACAAATTTTACTGCACAAAATCGTTTTCTTAAGATGATATTTTGTCTCGTTTCTGCTGAAAACATCAAAATATCTTTAAAAAAAGATCAATTACAGGAAGCCGAATGTTAGGAGAATGCCTTGAATTGTTTCTGTTTATCTCATTACTTTTTGTTAAAAAATCTTGCTAGTAAAAATCTGTGTCAACGTTAACAATTTCGCTAGTGTTGTAGAAAAATAAACTTAAGATTTAAGCCTGTTTTCTTTGAGACAAGTCTTAAAATCTGCCACATTCTGCTTCCGAAGTAACTGGATCTTGTTTTAAGAAGGTTAAGATATTTTATACTGATGTAGAAAATGATTTTTGCAGTTGGATTTTGTGCTTAGAGACGCTGTATATTCAACACGGAGCGCTTACAGCGACGACCTTAAAGGCCAAACGCCTTGAAGTGATCAGCATTTTGTTAACGTATAATGGTTCTTTAAACTTTATGCAGAAAACGTTTTTCAAACGTAATCGTCAGTGTCCAACCAACTCAGTATTTAAAACAGTATTTAAAACCCTTAACAGTTGAAATCTTTTGAGAAGAAACCTTGAGAGCCGCTTACAGAACCTTTTATCAGTGAGACTTCAATGTAAATATGTTTTATGATGATGTATTATGTTTTTAAAGGCATGTATAAATGATTTCCACAAGATATTTTAGCAAAATAACCTTTTAAATCATGTCTGTAAGAAATGTTCCTTCAGTCAATCATAATGCTTCTCCTTCATTGTGTTTTGTACCTTTTTATATGTATTTACGAGAAACATGTATACCGTGTTTAAGAAACATGTATACCGTGTTTGAGAAACACACGTACCGTGTTTAAGAAACATGTATACCGTGTTTGAGAAACACGTATAACGTGTTTGAGAAACACACATACCGTGTTTGAGAAACACGCGTACCGTGTTTGAGAAACACACGTACCGTGTTTGAGAAACAGGCCAGCAGACCAGAGTTACAGCAATACAACTAACAAACTCACAGCAGCTTCAACATGAATGACTTTTTGATTCATTGCACTACAGTATGTGATGTATTCTGTACATTTCATACCATGATAAAACCAAACGTCCAACATTAACCAACACCCAGCTAACAATTTTAGGTTGTTAGAACGTTTCCCTAATGTTTCCAGTAACAAGACCATTACAATTGTTATTTTGAAATTTCAAGGAACAGTTATAAGAACATTATTCAAACATTTATTTTTTATTCTGTAACGTTTTTTAAAATGTTCCACAATGTTTTTGAAAATGATATATAACAAACATTCTATTAATGTTATTGCAAGAATGTTTTTGATCACTTTGAGAGAACTTTCAGAAAACGGTAGCCAATGTTCTGAGAACGTTCCCTGTTAGCTGGGTACCTCCACGTGGCCTCAGACACAAAGCCGAACATGTTCTGATACGTTGTGTTCAGAAAGTAAAAAGAATCCATTTCTCATGTCATGCTGACTTTAATTCCAGTTCCTGTGTCTTCATGTCTTCAGAGTGTGAAACTGGATTTCACTGCCTGAACACACACACTGTTACTCTGTTACACTGTTACTCTGTTACCTTCATTTCAGCAGATTTGGTAAAAGCTTCTTTATGTTCCTGATGTGCAGCAGGTGTCAGTCATCAGCTGTGAGATGAACTCTGATGAACTCTGAACTCTGATGGTTTGGTGAGGGTTTGCTGTACATGATGTCACGAGAGGTCAAGTTCTGTGTGACCTTTCAGCGTACTGACCCAGTCAGACACTTTCAGGATGTCAGACTCAGAAATGAACTCACTTCTCTTTTCTATGCACCGTGAATATTGTGCTTTGTGTTTGTGTAACAATGTCCAGCAATGAACGCACATTGAAGTGTTTGTTATTGATGACTGGTTATAGTGTGTGTCCGTGAAGCTCTAAAAGGGAACCCACGTTTTCTACCTATTTATATTTTACTGTTTGCGTCATTTGCGTATCGGTTTGCCTCATTTCAGGCAGTAAGGTTTGTTTCTCTTGTTTGACGGAACGATGGTGAAAACAAAGCACAAGCGCATTGGTTTGCTTGTTTAAACTGTTATTTTTACAGCTCATGTTTCTGTAGGAAACTCTTTCTATGACTTATGCTTTGTAGCCAAAATATTATTAGATTCTATTCTCTTCATATTGTATCACTGACGTGCACAGCTGGAAATCAATGTTTCAATCGATGGATAATTTGTATATATTGTTTACAAGACCTTGTGTTTATTAGAACTCTCTTATTTTTGGTAATTTCTGTACATATCCTGAAATATTTCTGTTTGTGTGAACACACTTCTGTATTTGTACCTATTTTGTAAAGGAATAAATAAGCTGTTTACTAGACTTAAATACTTTATGAGTGAACCTTTAACATGTTTTTTTTTTGTCATGGAAAAAGGTTCTTTATATTATATAAAAGAAATGGTTCTTTGCGGAACCACAAATGTTCTTCTGTGGTGTCACTATATAAAGAACCTTTTATCTTTAAGAGTGTACGACTATAAAAAAATAATACAGAGGTTTAGTGTGTTTAAAACAAGCTGTTCTGGGACCTGTGCATTACAACATTAAATGAAGCATTCAGACAATTCAATAATTTGTTAATACATTGTTATAGATAGCTTATACTAGTTTAGCTTTAGATCCATTCGTTGAATCCAGAAACTCAATGGACAAGACAAACTCACACACAAGACTGATACTTAATGAAAGTGCCAGAAAAATGCAAACAAGCTTCAGATGAATTAAATGTCTTTTTATTATAGCAAATACGCAAGTAAATCAAAAAGTCACTGTAAATGAACACATGCCCTTTAATACCACAGTCTAATTATGAATACATTAAATAATGACAATTATCACCTTGCTAAATGTTTTGAAATGTTGTGGGTCTTTTTCTGATGTTTCTGTACATGTATTATATTGCTTTGTTCATTTTCAATTCATTAGTTCACGTGAAACATTTTCTCTGACGCAGCATCACTGTCAAGCTTCATCTCCAGCGTTCTCTCATAAACTCTAGTGTGAGATCTCACATCGGCTAATGATGGTCAGTGTTTGTAGATTAACACACAGTTTTAGGAAAAGCTTCCAAATTTAATCTATAAAGGAGATTCTCTGTCACAACATCTCATCTTCTGAGTTTGTGTGTTAATGTGGAGTTTTGGGAACGTGTATGAATGTTCTGTTGAGAGGCATGTTGGAGCAGCTCTCACACACACACACACACACCCTTCGGCACATGAAAGGAGTGTTTGGCCATTCTCTTTGTGGTAGCTGGATGACAGAACTGGACCAGCTCTGGGTTAGAACAAAGATCCACTCGAGTGGATCCCTGCGCGGGTCCGTTTCCGCCTGAAGCGCCCTGGACTGAATCAGACGCCTCAACTGTGGACATTTATTTAGATGGCAAACAAAACAAGATCATCCCGGCTAACAGGGAATGTTCTCAGAACGTTGGCTGACATTCTCTAAAAGAGCCGCACGAGTCCAGTCTTGATACAAGAAGAATTCTGGGAGCTGTCATCCGACAGACCACACATCTGACTGAAAGAACCGCCTTGTTAAATCACACAGCATCCTTTATACAACATATCTGTCATTTACTCACAATTAATTATCTGACTTTTGACATCAAAAACAGAAAACTGACGACTTCAAACTAACTGAAAAACAACTGACCTGATAAATTGGTGTAACGAATGATTATTCATTCACAAAGACGGTGTGAAAAATTAATGCATCATGGTAACTACCCTCATTCTGTCAGGCGCTCAGTTAAAATGATTTCCACTGAATCTTTAAACACTGGCTGTTGTGTGTGTTTACTCTAGCTGTGTGTCTGAGCTGCTAAAGTATGTCATTAATGGTATGAATGCATCTAGACACAATCATATATCTTCATCTTCCAAAGTCTGGCCTCAAGAAGACCCTCAGGTTTTGTTCCTCGCGTGTCTGCACCCTCATCTCATTGCAGTGCTATGATGTAGTTCAAAAGTCTTCTGATCAGACGTGTTTTTCCATTGAGAGCTTATATAAATGTTGAACATCTAATGATATGATTAACTACAACAATCCTCTCTCGCACACTCTGTTACCGTCACCTATTTCAGAGCGCATGGGTTTGAAATACCTACGTTTGCTCGCAGCTCTTTTAAACAAAGGAGCTTTCTGCAGCGCCGCATGCATTAAACCCCAGACTGCTTTCTCCATGCAGCCTCAGGGTGTAATACTGTTTATGAAAGCGCTGCCAGGAAAGTCTCTCTCAAGCTCTCAAACAAAATGCCTTCAAAACTCCAAACCCATCATCCTTCATGTAACACAAAATAACACAAAAAATGGATTCTTAGTACCGATAACTGTATACAACATGGTGCTATAAGGTGTGAAAAAGTCATTTTATAAACAATGATGAAAAAGCAACAGTCCATGTGGTGAGAAGTTGACCCTCGACCCCTAATGATGGAAGTCATTTTGGCTTCAGTGCCTCCGTCCACTCAGGTTGACCTGCACTCATCACGAGACAATAAAACAAACCGACACACACAGTGATGAGTGGGGGGCGGAGCCTGCATCCTATCTGGACTAAGGATGTCCTCTCATTGGTGGGTTCGGGTGAAACAGGAAGTGACACCCTTAGCCCTGTTTCATTTCTTTGGAGGTTCTCAGGTGACTTTTGCTGTGGTTTGTGTGTGATCAGTTACATTCCCTTTTCGAACACTGAGCTAGGAAGAGCCGTGAGTCTGTGTGTGTGTGTACTGTGACGTCCGGTTAGGGGCCGAGGGCCGAATGTCTGTCTAGTCCAGCGGCTCCTGTTTTATCCTGATGGGCGTGTTCGTGGACTGACTCCGCCTGTCCTCGCGACACAGCACGTATTCGCTGAACTGCGAGGAGTCGACTCCGCCCCCGCAGGACGCGGCCACACTGAAACCCTTCTGAAAGAGTCGTTCAAGTACCTGCGGGAATGGAAAGCACAGAGGGTCAAATCTCAAAGGCAGAAATTACACAAAGGAGCACCTTTTCATTCATGTGTCAGGCATTCGAATCAATGAATGATTACAAAATAAAATGATTAGAAATGATTAGATGATTAATGATTAGAAAGTAGAAAATGAACATGAGTTTTTACAGTGAAAGAGCTGCTTGAACTTACCACAAACACACACACACACACACACACACACACACACTTTCTGTCAGTAAAGAGAGTTCCACAAGCCAAAACAAACTTTATAATATTCCCCGTCAGCTAAACATCCCGTTGAGCTAAACACAAATGTTTCATCCCCTTCATTTGACCAAACACACTCTAACTCTCACATTACAAGCTTGTGTCTGATTATGTCTACAATTTCCCCAGAGGGGCATGAATATGAAGGGGTCAATTAATCATTAAACCCCCCCCTCGCCCCTCAGATTCCTCCGCTTGGTTTCCTGCTGCTGGTTCACATTTTCAAAAGCCAGACACATGACGACATGAACACAGAGAGATTAAGAGAAAATCTCACAGGAGCTTGTGTCACTGCTGGCAAAGACGATCGGAGAGCAAACGCTCGTCTCTCAGAGGAGAGACACACACACTTATCTAAATGAGGACATTCTATAGACTTCCATTGTTTTATACACAGCTAGTTATACACACTATAACCTAATCTTAACCTCTCTAACCACTCTAACCCAAACAGAAAACTGTCTGCAGTTTTACTATTAAAAAAACTTTATTTACTGTGTGTGTGTGTGTGTGTGTGTGTGTGTGTGTGTGTGTGTGTAGGCCGCTCTGTGTCATGTATCTGTCAGTGGACTGCTTCAATCTCTCTCTCTCTTTCTCTCTCTCTGAAGCAGAGCATCTATCAATTTGATGAAAGTTCAACGAGGTCCATGTTGATTCAGGTTTTCCATCACTGTGAGATATGGACTGAACCTGACAGCCTCAGCTTCTCTCTCTCTCTCTCTCTCTCTCTCTCTCTCTCTCTCTCTCTCTCTCTCTATGTGTGTGGGTTTGGCTAAATGTATTTTTCTTTCAGAACCTGTTCACATCGTCTGCCTGGCTGGTTTCTTCCTCACTCTCTCTCTCTCTCTCGCTTCAGACTCACTCAATCTCTCTGTGTCTGGCTCAGGCAGGTGATGTGAATTGCTCTTAAATTCTGGCAGTCTTTCACCTGAAGTGCTCGGAGTTCTTCTCTTATTCTCTCAAGCTAAACCAGCCCCGCTGAAACTGTTCAGCAGTTATTAGACAGCCAAATCTAGATTTTTACACATGAATGTGAGTAATGAGACGAGTTGAAATGAGCTGAAATTTAATACGAGATCTAGTAGTTTGTGATTTATAATACAGCATCTGTCTAATCTAAAAATCTCTCCAAACTCTATACATACATATAGACACACACACATTTAAAGGCGAGCTCTTCAGCTCTGTAAACAGGAGTGTTCTGTCTCTCAGGTGAGGTGTGGTAGGACGCCTGCAGTCATGATTCCAGTCAGAAATCAGATCACAGCTGTATTGTGTTGTGTAGTGAGGCAGGATTATTGTGTTCTTCACTCAACAGACAGCAGAAGTGGACTGTTCAGCAAACACACCCTTACAGCAGAACACACCTGCATCTGCTCACTGATCATCATATGTGCAGCCTGTTCAGTCAGAAAACCCTTTACAGTTTTACACATCCACACTTTCAAATTACGGTCAGAACACGAGCTTCTGGCTTAGTCACCATTTCTTTTTCTATAGAATTTTGCGGTCTTTATTATGATTCATTCATTCATGCATGTCATTATTTTTTAAATTCATGTGCCCTCGTCATCTTTAATGAAAAACATGAACCTCTCCTCTCCAATGAAACAACATCTCTTCTCTTGACTGTCCAATGACCAGACAGTTCCAATCCCTCCAAAATCCAATGATCCAAATCAAGCCACACCCTACATTTACTCTCAGTGCAGAATCTGTTTTACTCAGATATGCACCACCAAAGAAGACTGGTTCTGGAACTGCCTATAATATTTTTAAAAGAGACATACTGTATATACAGTATATGCTAAGTGACCATCTTCAGCGAGAGAGAGCGAGAGATTCTGTTTCTGTTCACAGAAACATCGGCTTCAGTGAGCAAACAAAAAGGTGACGCTGGAACGTTCCGTCAAAGTGCTGCAGAAAACACAAGACAATGTTGTGTTAGTTGATACAGCCAATTAATTATATTACAAGCCATTTAGAAATCTATAAAAGAAGCATGAAGCGTTGGAAGCTGTTTGAGAAGCGTAAGTATGGTATTAAAAAATGTAATTCGTGTATTTGAACTGCTCAGGGCTGTTACACTGGAGTCTTTAAAAGGAGAAGTTGGGTCTGAAAAAGAAGAATTGTGTAAATTATGCATATCAGTTTCCAGACTCTCTCCGGCTCTCTGTTTTTTCAGAGAATAAAAATATGTCCCACACTTTGCTCGCCCCTCATGGGGCCCATCTCTCTCTCTCTCTCACCATGGGATGTGGCCAGATGTGTGTGTGAGGTTATGACCAGCTGTAGATGATGCCTCCACTGTCTGTGTGTGTGTGTTCTGGTTTGTTTACACTGCTGTCACTCCAGATTAGTTCAAACACAAGTTGAGTTTAGTTGAGTTGAGTTCTGCTAACAGGTTAATCACTTGTAACAACTTACACTGAATTTAGGGTGAATCCACAGCTGACATTCAGCACTGAAGTTTGAAGAGTTCAGAACCAGCTCAGTAGATGCATGTGGAAATGATGAAAGTAACTCGAAATAAAATGGCTCGGGCCTTTTTTATACTTCAGGCAGAAATCTGGTATATTTTGACATTTATGGTTATTTGTAGAATTTCAGTGCAGAAATCCACATCAAACTCCATAAGAGAAGTCACGGGTGCCTACAGCTGTTAAAAGACACCTGGACTCCGTTCCAAACGACCGCTGATCTTTACTGTCTGCTGTCTACATAGGCAGCATTCTAGCTATAACAAAACCTGACTCGACACATCATATATGGGCAGAAACTCTGTTAATCTTTACTCAAATAGTGCTGCTCACATAAGACAGTCGACTCACACTCAATTCCCCAAGTCACTGTTAGCATGTCGCTATTGACTCGATACCTTAATAAGATCAAATAATTCAATACATGTAGTATTGTCTAATCTGTAAGACACGTAATGCTCCGCCCACATTACACACTCTAAACGTGTCACTCTGGCTCCGCCCAAGCCATCAGACTGACATCATCAAAGAAGGTCTGCTGTTTCAAAAGGAAAGTACATTTTCAGATTTTAATTAAAGATTTTAGAGGGCACGTAAATACATAAAATGTCAAAAAAATAATGACATGCACAGATGAATTATTTATAGTAAACACCGCAATATTCCATAAAAATAAACTAGTATATTTCGATTGCATGGTGACTTTTTTTTCATGGTGATTTTCTTCATTACAGATGAGGAAAAACACACATTCACTGCACAGATGTCTGAGTCTGATAACCAGAGTTAAAGTTGCAGGAAACACATCATACAAACTGCTGAAATGATCTGATGTCTGAAGCAGATATGCGAGTTTACCTGCACCGAGTTCAGCCTGCAGTAGCCATTCAGGGGAAACCGGATAACGTGGGTTGGGTCTTGATTCCAGCCGGCGTTGACGGAGTTACACATGACGTCTCCGGTCTCTGGGAAGATCTCCTCAATGAGGATCTTCTCCCCGCTGAGAGCGATCCTCTCGCCCAGGTCAGGGGTCACGCGCACCACCAGACAGTCGCACGGCTGTGACAAGCGTCTCTGCTCGCGCTCCTGTTTCCATCTCTCCAGCTCTTTGATCATGGGCGTCAGCTGGTAATATCTTGCCTCTTCATACAGAAGATTAAAGTCCTTCGACAGAAGACAAACAGAAAATGTAAAAAATAGTTTCTTGATCTGTATTTTATTTTGTTTTCCAGTCAAAAGAAGATACATTTGGGGAGCAGAATTGTGCAACACATTTTCAGTAGATAAATATTTTAAGCTGTGCTGAAAATCTTTCTGTATTATCTCTGTTGAGCACAGTAACTTTTGTTCAGTTCTAAATGAGATCTGTTTGATATCTTAATTATTTCTGCAATGAATAAATACAGATGTTGTCTGTTAAAATTCTCATTTGTTTTTCAAAGACAGAAATGAGATTAAATGGATATCTCAAGAAGAATGTCTCAAATTGTGCTCAGATTTGCCAAAATCCCAAAATCAAAAATTAAAAAACTATTTTAATATGAAAATTTAAATTTTGAGACATTTTTTCCTCCAAAACAATTATTTTACCTTAAATGAACTGTAAGAAAAACAGCTGTGATATTTCAATACCAGCGAACAATTTTAAGTTGTAAGAACGTTTCCCTACTGTTTCCATTAAGTAACTAAAACTATTTAAACTTTATTTTGAATGTTCAGTTTTTTTAGACATTATATTAACGGTTTCGCTTGGTCATGATAATGTTTTTCACACTTTTTATTTCTGTAACGTTTTTAAAATGTTTCGCTAACATCTTAAGAATAATGATATTTAATATATTATATATAATATATAAATATATAATATATATATACAAAAATGAAAAAACGTCCACTAACGTCCGACGTTCTGAGAATGTTTCCTGTTGGCTGACACTACAGGATAACGGAGAACTTCTGAGCTATGAAATACTGTTTGCTTCTGACATGAAGCACATCATTAGAACCCAAATAAACGTGAAACGGCTCCTCATGGGCCGAGTTTCCATTAGAACATGTCCTCACATCTGACTGGACTCCACCATGAGCAGTGATCATATTTTCATACAAAACATTAAAAACCTCAGTGACAGAACGGAGAATGATCTCAGTGCTGAAACACTCGTGGAAAACTCTGTTAATCTAACTGGCTCCTATAACAATAATGATCTAAAATGCTTTTATTTGCATAACTTCTCTCATTGCAAATGGCTAACAGCACATGCACACGCACACACACACACAGGAGATGAATCTTGACAACCGTGATGAAACAGTCATTTGAATTTCAGTGCAAGTCATTTTCCATAAAGCACAAGAGACAGACTGGAGATATAACAGATTCAGGTCACCTGCAACAAATCACACAGACTGAAATTTCACTTAGCAAACTAAAGCAAACTAGAGACGCTACCCAGCTAACAGGGAACGTTCCTTAGACTGTTGGCTAATGTTCTCTAAAAGATCTCTAAGAGTTATCAAAAACACTCTTGGTGTTTTTACTTAATTACAGAAACATTCTTACAACCTAAAATTTAATCTTCATCTATCATCATCATCATCATGGAGTAAATGAATGAATGTTTAAAAGCAGTGAGATCTGGGGGCAGGGGGGCATGTTTCTCNTCAGTGGTGCCTGTGGGGCAGCAGTCAAGTCTGGCTGGATCTCATGTCAGTGAGGGAGCTGATGGCTGAAGTGTTTCTGCATCCAGGCAGACAACAGCAGATTGCCAAACTCTCTCTCTCCCTCTCGGGTAACTCTTGCCAGGGGTTTTTTGCCTTTTGGTTTTTCCTTAATTTCCCACAAGTCCAGATGGTCCCATTCTTCCATCAGAGTGCAATCCCTCACCCTGCAGGAGGAGTGAGGGAGGTGCAGATACAGGAGGAGTGAGTGAGGGAGGTGCAGATACAGGAGGAGTGAGCGAGGGAGATGAGGTTACAGGAGGGGTGAGTGAGGGAGGTGCAGATACAGGAGGGGTGAGTGAGGGAGGTGCAGATACAGGAGGAGTGAGTGAGGGAGATGAGGTTACAGGAAGGGTGAGTGAGGGAGGTGCAGATACAGGAGGAGTGAGCGAGGGAGATGAGGTAACAGGAGGGGTAAGTGAGGGAGGTGCAGATACAGGAGGAGTGAGCGAGGGAGATGAGGATACAGGAGGAGTGAGCGGGAAACGAACAGATGCAGAGCAGCGAGCGAGGGAAGGAGGTGCAGATGCAGGAGGAGCGAGCGAGGGAGGTGCAGCGTGTTTTTCTGAGGGCATCTGAGGATATGGGTTTGTGTACCAAGTCTGCAGTGTAATCTGCATAAAGATGGATATAAACATCATAAACAACACACAGCCTGAATAGTAACTAAACGAGAGGAAGTGTTTACAGTTTCTCTGCTCACTGCAGGAAACAGACTGAGCAACATCAGCGGTACATAAACAATAAAACATGATTCAGACATCACAGACTCTCTCTAAAGAGAGTCGGCACCTGAAAACCACTTCTTATTCCAAACCAGATGCATTTAAAATAGATTATTAATATTCAATTGTTTACATGATGAATGTTTCCATGGTTTCTGCTCATGGTTCTTGCAGGCAGCCAACACTGTACTAAAATACTCTGATAGCGTTTCCTACACTCAATACACAAGCAGTACTCTGCTGTTACTCACTGTACAGAACTCATATCTCACTCATACACAGCCTGAGTCATTCCCACAACACCTCTCTAACATTCCACTCAACCTCAACACTAAACCTGCATCACTTCCTGTCAAAACCCTCCAAACCCCAAATTACCAAAGAAATGAAGTCCAGTGAGACTCCTTCTGATGCAACCTCTGAAAACTGGTTCATTTAATTATTTACTGGTTTAAATGATTTCTGTTCACAGTGTAAATGACAAACACATTCTGTGCACCAGTGCTGAGAGTGGAATAACCCAGCGTACCATATTAGGTTGTATGAAGACATCCATAATGTTTCCATGAAGTAACAGAAGTAACAATAACATTAGAAATGTTATTTTAAAATTTAGACGTTGTATTAACATTATTTCTTGGTTATAAGAACACGATTCAAACATTTATTGTAATGTTTCTAAACCTAATAACAAATCAGGAATAACATTTTTGATATGTAATATATATGTGATATATAATTTTATAAAAGTTCTACTTTGTAGAACTTAACTGCGTTAAGATCTTTCAGAGAACGTTAGCTGGGAAGGTGCCTGGATCTCTTCATCTTTTCATCTCTTGTTCTCTGAGGAACTTTGATTATGGTCAGTGTAGCTCCACACAGACAACAGTCTGGCACAAGAGAAGCTGAGAGAGGATTCATGACGGAGATCATGAAGATGCTCACATCTTCCCCCTGAAAACTTCAGCACAGGGGCTGCGACAGGCCTGTTGTGATCCAAAATAATGATCTGATCTACTGCCCACTGGCAGAACAACATCTCAGAGACACAGAGACAGAAATATTCCCCCGTCTCCATCTAATACATATAAGGGACGGCCACTTCTGTCTGATTTTGTCAAACACACGCTGATGTAGGTCAAATCCTACATGACAGAAATCGAAACGTCAACATGAATTTAAAGTTCCAAACTTTATACTTTTGTAAAACATGTTCTCAGTTCTCAGATTTATCAACACATGTTACTCTGAAAATAAAAATGTTGGTGTATTTTTCCATCAAAAATGTCATATTTTCTCCACATCTGAAACAGCTTTATTTTTTCACTGTCATCACCCAGACCTCATGAGTTAACATTTATGCTTTTTAACATGTAAAGTCCAATACAGACATATACACAGAGAGACAGACAGAGAGACAGACAAACCGACAGTTCTGTATTCACTCATTTTTCATTCAGGTCTGGCGATATTCTGGTATGAAACTCACTTCCACAATTAACTCTCAACAAATAAAATCAAGTTATGACCTACATTCTCTCACTGAATTTCCTGCTTCAATGTCACAACACAAAGACCCAACAGCTTTTGAATACAGTTTCCTGTTGACTTCAATACAGCAGCCTGATAAAAACTTCCAGAATTGAAATCAAGTGTCAAACACGGGCCTCCTTAAACACTACACACATCAGCTGCATGCTTTCATTTACTACAGTAACCTAGCAACAGATAATCCATATATCTCTTTCTCTCACTGCTAAGAGTTACAGAAACAAATGCTACTTTTTCAGCAGATAGATGCAAAACATATTCTGCTTCAGCTCCCTGTTTCCACTGATTCAGTAACTCACATTCCACCAGGAGCCATTGTGACAGTCCCGAGGGCCCAGAGACAGACAAACGTATCGCTGCAGACCGAGTCCACACAAAGTAATCATCAAATCAGATCAGTGGAAACTGTATTTACTTGTCTGTTCTGACTCAGGAGGGGCTGACAGAGTGAATCCAGATCAACATTAAAGATCTCATGACATGGTTTGACAAGCACAGATTCACAACTGTACGATACACATTATACGACCTCAAAGCTAACAGACATCGACTAGCTAACTAACAGTTCATTTTATTGCATATATTGTATGTATACATATCAAATGGATGCAATATGTGCATGTATTTAACGGAACTTCAGCAGTTTACTGATCCAGATACACTTGTCAGAGTGTAAACAATTAACTTTATTTCTAGAAGGTAAAAACAAACTTTAAAAAATTGAGAAATTCTAAAAAAACAAACCAGTAAGACTTCCAGAGCTGTAGGGGACACTGGTTAGATTCAGAAAGGTTGTTATTTTTCCCAATCGATAACTGCGATGAGATCATGTGACGGTTTGAAATGTGTCAATGCATGTTTGCATACTATTGTTTAAAAACAGCAGGAAGTATGCAGTGTTTACTGTATACTACAGGTAGTACGCAGTATACAGCGTGTAGTCTTCTAGTAATCCATTCCAAACAGTCACTGTTGAGTCTGGACATTTAATCCAGTTACAGAAGAACAGGAT
This sequence comes from Botia almorhae, assembly GCA_036877575.1. Lineage (NCBI taxonomy): Eukaryota > Metazoa > Chordata > Actinopteri > Cypriniformes > Botiidae > Botia > Botia almorhae. The sequence continues at coordinate 49,571 of JAZGTJ010000174.1, forward strand.
GATGAGGAAACAACGGTTTTACCTTGAAATCATCCGGCAGGAGAAGTTTGCAGGTCCGCAGGAAGCTGAGAATGTAACGGAATATTTCTCCATCCCGGTCAATGAAGTAATGCTGCTTTAAACTGTCCAGAACGATCGGTTCAGTCCCGTTAAACAGACGACTGATCCTGAAAATTAACACACACACACAGTTAATGGAGTGAAAGCAGCTTCTTTTAAATGCATGAGATAAACAGCTTTTGTTTGTACATTTTTTACTGGCCAGTGAAAATGAGGCTGTGGGCAGATTTCAGGGTTTGAGGAATCATCCTTCTAGTGCAGGAGTAACAGAGCTGGGAGCACTTTATAATCTCAATAGTCATGTCAGATCATCTAATCAAACACACAACATGCTAGAAAACTAAATCAAGCAGTTGCATAGGAGTCAACCCATCCCATACCATATGGAGAAAGACACAAAACATACAAAACAGGTTCATGTATGGATTTCACATGTTAAATTGTCACATACTCATTTAAAACAGCATTTTAAATGTGTTCATATACGGCTATAAGTCAGATTTATGTATGTATGTGTTGGCATGGATTTGTTGTTTTTACGGTTGTCTCAGGGGCTGAATGAGGTTATAAACAAATGTCCCCAATGCAGATCTGTTCATTAACACCAGCTCACCATTTTAGACTGTAAAAACGTTTCCTTGTTGTTTTTAAAAATGTTTCCTTGTTGTTTTAAAAAAGGTATTTTTAACATCCTAGATCGTTTAAAATGTCGTATCAATGCTTCTGCTTGATTATACAATTATTCAAACATTTCTAAATTCTGTAATGTGTTCAACTAATAATCTAAGAATGTTTTTGATATACGTTGAGAACGTTAAAAAACCTTTAGAAACATTAGCCAACGTTATGAGAACGTTCCCCGTTAGCTGGGGTCTTCCATTAACACCCTCAGTTTTGTGTGTTTTGTTTTAGCTCTTTGTGAACTCTGACTACTCTGACTTTCTTTAAGGCAGAGCAACAGCGCACTACTGTTGTTTCAATCCTACAGTTCCTGGATCAGCTGCATCCTCACACATGGAGCACCGGGCAGCCCGGCTGCTTGTTAAAGCCTGTTAAAGCCGATAACAGTGGCGGTATAAAAGCTCTTTATTGTAGAATATATACAGCAGTGCCTCCCTGTAAGAACGTGTTCTGAAACACAAGCACAGTTTGTTGAGCTCTGAAGGTGCGGCTGTTTACAGTTGCTTATTCTCTTTTAATGTACAACATTCATACGCGGCTCTTTGCGTCCATCAGCGGGATTGTTTGTGCTCTTTGTACGCATCACCTTCTGCACTTTCTAAAGCATTTTCATTTTCTGTTTTTTTCTTTCGCTCCCTTTCTCTCTCCCTCCTTTTCCCCCTTTGGAAATCGATGCAAAATGCTTTATAAAAAAGCAATACTCATCTCCCTGTGGTGCCTGCGGTCGTTCTTTCTCATATGGTCTTGCAACTCTTCCAGCTAGAATTTCACCATGTGCCCGCAGGCAAACACTGTTTTTCATCTGCACTTTTTTTTAAAAAGCAATTAAAATGCTGCCTGTTTTTCTTTTCTTTCTGCTCTCTCTCTCTCCCTGATACTCTGTCCTTCTTTTCCTCTCTCCCCCTCTCTCGCTCCCTGATACTCTGTCCTTCTTTTCCTCTCTCTCTCCCCCCCTCTCTCTCTCTTTCTCTTTTGGTAAATCACCAGTTGCAGCTCTAAGCACCTGCCCAGCTAACAATTTTAGGTTGTAATGTACTAATGACATTCCCTGTTAGCTGGGTGAGTGGATGAAATTCTCTCTCTCCTGTGTCCTGCAGCAGGTGACTCTCTCTCTGTCTCTCTCTCTCTTTATCATCACTGTTTTGCTACATTAATTTTTTTTACCCTTTATCACAGACCCACAATCTTAAAAACTTAGCCTGTTTATTTTATTTTTTACATTTTAAATATTTAACACCAATTAAAACCATGACATGTGAAGCAGAACTGAGATCAATTTAAATATCTGTTTTTAAAAAATAAAGGTCAATATGGCTTCCAGAGATGTTTTTGTGCATGTGTTCAATAAAGACTGTATTTGTTTTGTGAAATCATTATTTAACTGTATTAACACTGATGATAAATCTGATGTTTAGGGGTGAATTAAGTTTTACAATGTGATCGTCACTCTCATAAATAATGAAACTGAGTTCAGCCGAGATTCAGCGCGTGACAGAATGGCTGTGATTGTGGTTCAGTTTGACTTGTGTGGGTCTGTGTGAAGGGTTTAAGTGTTGAGGCTGAAGGACAGGCTGAAGACTGTCTGCTCTGTTCTTCAGTGGAGGAGGTAAAGTGTCACTCAGACCAGCTCTTCACTCACTCATGTCACATCAGCAGAAAACAGAGACCTGACTGAAACATTCACTCTGACCTGTTCAAAACACATGAGAACTGAAGACACATCTCATGACAACTCTGTAACTATCTGATGGCTTTGCGACTCGATAGCCAATCGTATGTTTTTGTATGACCTGCTGTTGCCCCAGTAATGGTCAGGTTTAGGGGTGGGGTTGTGGCGGACCTTTATGCTCAAGTTTTTGTACAATTCAAGTTTTTGTACAATTCACACAAAATCGCCACCTCATAAGTCACATTTTCCTGTGAGATCAAGTTGACTGTGTCCACAACAAAACAACACAAACTTTTAATCCTGGAATAAAAGTTTTAGGATTAACAAGACAAAGACAAGACAACGCTGATGATGACAAAGATGTTAAATACAAAAAGATAAAAAGCATTCAGGTCTGTGATGTTGATCACATGCGGTCTGTAACATTCATCAACTCTTGTCAGATGTTCCTGAGAACATTCAGATCCTGCAGGAGAACATCAGGTTTTCTTCATGCAGCTTCAGTGCAGTTTCCATTTAAAGAAGAAACGCAAGCAATGTACTAAATAATTCCCAAATTCACGTCGATTTTTCAGTTAAAAAAACACTAAATGCTGATAAAAAGTTTTTTAATGAAAAATGTACTTGTTAAAGCCGCAAGCTGCTGAATCTAAATTTCTTTTAGTTAAAAAAGTTATTGAGCAAAGACACAACAGATCAGCGTTCAAAACAATAATTAACGATTCATAATTTGAGCTGTCAGGTCTGATTTCACAGGAAATGTCAGTTTGGCTTCATTTGACTTCAACATATGTAAAGAAAAGTACGTAAAGTAAGCTGCAATTTTATGATTCAAACAGAGATGGTGACAAAGAGGCGAAAAGAGACGGAAAATACAAAATGCAGCATGTGTGTCCACATTTTGTCCTTATACAACTACAGTTATGACCCATAATGCCACAGTGTAAAAGATCCTGACACACACACACACAGTTCAGTCACAGCCCTGTTTGGACCTCACCGCACGGCTCTCTGTCAGAAACACAGCACAGAACGTGCATGAATCTTTCATATGTTCTGTCACGTCAGCAGTCACTGCTGCAGGCAGACTAATGGTCACACATTAGTTATAGACGGAGTTTTTTTTCCAGCTCTGCATTATTAAGGGATCAATCTATTAAAAGATATCATGAACTTTCTTAACTGTCCGTTCTGATTCTGAAAGTGTGTGTCACCTACAGTGGGACTGTGTGTGTGTTCGCTGTGTGCATTTATGAGTCGCGTTCCCACCCGTCAGAGTGTTTGTGCTAATATGTGTGATGCTCCCTACTTAGTGGTCTTAAAGGAAGGCATGCTGTCAATGCCAGCCTGTGTACAGTAGCCCAAAAAATGTATTTAGACACTTAAACTTAATTTTTGACTCATTGCATTAGATAACAATATCCAAGCTAGCTGCAATCGTTTTAAATAAACATGAACATGTTTAAAATAATAAAACGAGAACTGGTCTTCATATGTAATTTTGTGATTCTGGTTGATGGAACATGAAGGAAATTGACATGAATTCACTAAACATCACCATGACACCAGCTGCTTAAAACTGACTCAAAAACACGAAGCTAATTCTGAGAAAAGTGCTGGCAAATGTGTTATGTAGAGTATTTTCTTCATAATGAGTCTTGTCAGCTAAAAAAACTACAGAATATGCTAAATTTACAACATACAACATTGTAAAGTTTGTAATTTAAATCTCAGTTTAAACTCTTACAAACACAATTTAATCTGATAGTTTTGTTTCAGTAACTGTAAATGTTACATACATGACATTTAACATCTGATAACATGCAAATGAAACTCAATATTCCATTTGAGAAGTTATTCCACTGTTCACTGCCCCCCCCCATTCAGACATTACAGTACATCCAAAATAATTAATTCTAAATGATCACTAATATGTTGAAAGCAATGCGAGCACTCTCTCTCTCTCTCTCTCTCTCTCTCTCTCTGTCCTCGTAGTCACAAATCTTAGTCATGTTGTTGAGAATAAGACAGATCTCAGAACAGGAGAATTTCTGATCCCAACTCTGATAATCACTCGGTCCACCACCATCACACACACTGAGAGCAGATGAAACCGTGTCTGTGTGGCATTCCTCTAATTAGACCTTTTCAATCCCCTTTAACATTATCAGCATAACAATTAGCAAACATTAACATGAAGTTATCCAAATTGTTTTGCTTTAATGGCCAAACTTTACCCCTCAAAACTAAACCTTTTTCCAGATGTAAATGAAAAAAAAAAAAAAAAATTAATAACATTTTTAAAATAAGTGCTCGCAGCCCTTCAACCACACCATTATAAACATCTTTCTCCATTTTTACTATTAACATAATTTTTACTATTTTATTATAATAGAACGGCTCATGCAGTTTTTTAATAATGTAAAAATTATACTTTCATAAACAAGTTCAAACTAAAAAATACTCAATATTCTTAGCACCCCCCAAAAAGGCAAAAATGCAGAAAACCGCTGGTAACTCAATAATGACATTACAGTTGGCTGATTCCTCACGTCTGAGGTCAGCGCTCTTACCGTGAGTCTGGGTATTTGGTGAGGGTCGCCAGGCTGCTGGTGTACATGTGTCCGCCCACGTCGATGTGAACGGGCGCGTTGGCTTTGGTGAGCTGAGCCGGCAGTGGAATCCCCTGCGCGGCCAGAGGAGAGACCGGAGACCGGGTCAGAGACAGGCGTGACATGCTTCTCCCTTCCTGGAAGCAGACAAACGGGAAAGCCATGGAGAAATGCTGATGTTGATGCGCCTTCACGCTGCGTTAGTGTCTCTCCCACCTTGAGCGAGCAGTCTTATCAGATCGTTTTCTCATCTGCCCCATCGCATATTTAGCTTACAAATTATTGCCACGGCTCTAATGAAGTGTGTTTGCCTCTTTTCACTGGTGCAGCCTGAGGGCAGGATACAAGGATGTTTATTAACACTGCAGAGAGAGAGAGAGAGAGACAGAGGGAGCGGCAGAGGGAGGAGAGAGAGATATATGCGAGGTGTCCGCCTGCGGGAATGGAGAGGAGGGAATAAACGGCAGGATTCTAATTAAAGGTCGTGTTATGTGTTAGACGTGATATCCTGCGACACTCCAGCAGCCAATCTGGAGATTTGGGAAACGAGGGCATTGCGCACGTTTACGTGGAATACCGGGCATCAGTTAAAGCTACAAAGTGTTACTGAACCGAGCTTGAAACTCTCTCTCTCCGGCTGTCACTGTAACGACCTCCCAAACCCGGCCGAACAGCAGACACATTACTGCCGCTCAGAGACGCATCTGTTCCCTGACGCGCAGTCGTTCACGCAGCTTCTCCTTCAACAGAGTTTCTAATCTCTGCTGTTGCTCAATACTCAAGCTATTTGTTTTTGCCCTGAATAGGACAGAGATGATACAGAGAAACGTAACCATGAATCTAGACTCCAGTTGCCTCCAATCGCTCGTTCTTTCCTGAACATTTTTGAAACGGTGTATCATGGCACTTTTGTCTATATATGAGTAACTACCTTGTATTCTGCAATGGCAATTCACTTTGGATATTAACATCTGCTCATAATATGCATTTTACACTCACTAATACAAATGCACAAAATAACTCTACAGACATTTCTTATTAAGTCAGTGAGAATAGAATGTATTTTATACAAACTCTGAATATCCATATTTAAGTCTCTCACACACACACACACACACTGATCTGTCATCGGTTCTGCTTCACTGCTGTAAGACCAAAGATCATTTCACTTTATTTGCTTTGAAATGGTCCCGTGAAACGGTGAGCGTTTTAAACTTTTAACTCCTCACCAGTGTACAAACTCAAAAGACATGTTTATACACGTCACAACATTACCTTACAAAACCTAGCGATACAGCTAACAAAGAACATTCTCAGAACATTGGCTAACGTTTTCTGAAAGTTCTGTCAACATTAACAAAGTTCTTGTAGTGACATTCGAGCATTTTTCCAACGTAATATTTCATATCAAAAACGTTGTTGTTTAGTTAGTAGAACGTTTTACTTTTTTTTTACAGAATTTAACATTTGAAAAACATTCTTATGACCAAACAATAATGTTAATACCGCATCTAAAAACTGGTTCGGTCATACAACCAAAAACCGTTAGCTGGGACATCTGAACATATAACAGTTTTCCTCCCTCAGCTCAGCTTCCCTCATTTGTGTGCCTGTTATTTTAACCGTACATGGTAAACAGGAGGCAGTTGCTCAGGCTGCATTCAGCTCCAGCGCTGGAGGTGATGTGCTCCAGGCAGGCGGCAGAATTTTCCAGGGTGTTGCCACCAAAGCCCTCGGCGGTAATGTTCATTCAATACACATGAGAGATGATCCATTACAAATCCCACTGAAAAATGAAAAGACTTTAGAGGTTCTGGCATATGAAGCTATACCTCATCACCATATAGCTACAGGGTATTGTAACCAAAAGCCCAGATATTAATGCTGAGGGGATAAAGTGGAACAGCCTCTCTCTCTTCTGATAGGAGGGACCAGGTAGTATTAACACTCCATTGTTATTGTCACATAAAAAGCTGGTGAAGAAATATCATATAAAATGAGCTTTTAAATAATAAGAGTCTCAAATCACTTTATTCTCAGCTAACAGTTTTTGGTTACTTGGAATGTTAGTTTATGCTCATTAAACAATCTACAGATTGCTGTTAAAACGGCAGCCAATATCGGCTTTTGGATAAATTAACAAAAGTCAGTTATTGAGCAAGTACATGACAGATCAGTGTTCATTAACTTACAGTTGTGATTCTGATAATAATGTTTATAATAACGATTTATAACTTGAGCTGCCGGGTCCGATTTCCCAGGAAAAGTCAGTTTGGCTTCATTTGTTTGCTACATAAAGAAAAGTACATAAAGTCACCTGCAATTGTATGTTTCAAACAGAGATGGCGATAGTGAGACAAAAGTAACACATTGCAGCTATAAAATTGTATTTAAAAGTATACATTTGTTTTTCTGAAATTCCTTACAGTGTTTATAGTTTATGGTTATAAACAAAAAATAAAATAAGGAATCATATGCTAATGTTTATTATAGAATGTTTTGTGTTTCTGATGGTTCAACAGCCACCGGCTGGAAGATGTTTTTGCTGGTCCAAGATTGTCTACCAGCTTAGACAAGCTACCATGTCCCTAAACAATGGATTGCCCAGTAGTAAGTGTCCAAGACATCTAACTGCAGTATTCGGTCTTTTCTTCGTCTATTCCTTAAGTGTTTGTTTCAAACCCAAAACACCACAGTGAGCCGTTTGATTTAAAACAACTAAACAGTTTAACGCTTAATATTTACTAAGACTATTTTAGATGTCTTTCAGAATACTCTTGCGCCTTTGACAAATATGGAACAAACTGAAACACATGTAAAAAAAATTAATGAAACAAATATTGAAATGACAAATAAAGCGCAAACATCTTTTCCGCTTTCCCTCTCCAGTTTTTAGGTCGGTGCCCTACGGGTTAAAACTTACATTCAGATCATTTTCGCAATATGGCGTCTACCTCGCCCCTTATAAAACCTTCAGGTATGAGACATATTCTCATAATAACGCACCATCTCGATGCCTAGAGGCCGTTTAATAAGATTACGAAACCAGAAAAGCTTAACATATCACACAGGTCATGGTGCGTAAAAGGCGTTTTCAGGACGCGTCGCGTTTTTATCTGTAGCATTATTTGGAAAGAAATCACCAAATCACCATTTCAGAAATAATCTACTCTACATTTAGCTCGTATTTAATTTGAAATTGTACCGTTTCAAACATCGTAGGTGTCCGAATCGCAATCCGTGTCCAGTTCAATCGGCGTCCAGTTGACGGTTTGCGTTCCTCTCTCGCGCTCTCTCTCTCTTTTAAGTTTCTATCCAATAAACGACCCGGCCTGTCTAATCTCTTCCTGTCAAAAGTGAAAATCTTCTCAAGCTGCATTAAAACACGCCATAGGTGGATTTTAAAAGGATCGCTGTGACTTTAAAGCTGTACAATAAGCGCTGCCGTTGTCTGGACGCGTGCGGAGCTGAAGCGCAAAAGCGCACGAGACTGTTACTCACCTTCTCCAAGAAAGCAGATCGCTCCTTCCCCCTCTTGATCTTCTTATTTTTTAATACACAGATCCTGTCGTGTGTATCTTGACTACCTTTTCAAGCAAAAAACGAAACTGCTGCTTTGCTTATGGGCACGAAGAAAGCCAATAATCCGTTTCTAAATCACAGAGCAGAGTCGAAAGAAGAATTCTCGCTCCGGGCTGCTCAATCGCCTCTGGGGCCAGAAGATTAGAGGACAATTAACTCAAACCCGAGCAGACTCATTTGAACAGATGAAACCCTGATATCCCCCCTCGATGTTTTTTTGCGATTATCTAGCGCTGTGTTCTTTCCTATTTCCGGCAAAGTAAAAATAGCCGCCGAGCGTTTAAAGTTCAGAATATAACGGGTTACGCATCAGGCAAGTGTCACCACGCCGTTCCAGAGACTTTGGAGAAGCAGAAAAGGCTGATTTTAATCATTGCCATTTCGTCTGATGTAATATTCCCCCAGGCTCTTTCACAAAGGCAACACATTTCCCCTTCTGTGATTGAGTAAAAGCAGCCGTGTCGTTTTCTTTCTGAAGCAGAAGGCGCACTAGAACTTGTTGATAGCGCGGTTAAAACAGCTTATTTTTTTAAAAAACAGAAATCTATATGTCCTGGTTTGCTGTTCATGCACACGTTGCTTTCCCCCCGTCCGCGCTCCCTCTCCTGCCTCTAAATGTATTTGAGGATTGTAATGCCAATCTTCCTGGAGGCCATTAAAAGCAAATGACGTCTATGGACATGCATTCATTGTGCGCCCTCGCAGCCTGCCCGCAGCGAAATGCGCCATTTCAATTATTGCGCACGGCTAGATGGAGACGTCTGCCGCCAAGATTTCCCATGCAAACAGGGCAGGCTCGCATAACGTCAGTTTTAAGCCACAGAGACGATTTCCCGTAACGATTCTCGTTATATTTTCCTTTATTTACAACAGAAAAACAAATAAAGACAATTGTGTGGGCCATCAGCGGCGCCAAAGTGTGCACAGCTGCCCCCTTTTCCGTGTGCAGGTGCACGCGTGGGGTGCTTGATTATTTATCTGAATGTTTGTTGATCTGCCTGTAAATAACTGTGAATAATTGATGTTAAGCTGAGACCCGTAATTACTGTACATCTCAACTGCGAGACCGTTTTCCTGATGTTTGGCGCCTACCAGCGTCAGTTTAGAGAAACGACAGTCACAAGAACTGTTTTTCAAGTAGATTAAGAACAGAACAGAACAGATATTATTAGAGTAACAGAATAACAATCACAGCGGGAAAGACTATCAGAGTTCCAGACAAGACAACAGAATACAGTAACAATATAGAATATTAGTAAACAAAACCAATCTTTGCCAGTGCTGTCTTGCAGCAGGGCAGTTGTACTGGGCTCAATGAATTCAAGCAATGGCTTTGAACTCTACAGTCATGACAATAAACACATTACAATGTTACTTCTCAAAACAAACGCTTCATTCGTTACACAAGAAAAGGAAAACTGAGCTCATCGCCCAGGTCTCTTCCCTCCTCAAACACACACACACACAGCAGTGACCCCTCCCTCTTACCCCGGTACAGCTGAACAAAATTCATCCTGGGGCGAGAATTTGTTTTCCTCAGGACTTGGAAAAAGGCGAGAAAGGCTGTTAATAATTTTCTCCCTCATTAATAGAACAGTATGCAGATGATGTTGTAAAATTAAAGATTTAAACAACTCGAAGTCGCCTCGGGTGTTTCAGTTGCTATCAGTTATTTCCTGTAATTTATGGATTTTACCGTTTCATCTGATGAGACAAATGTTATTTTGAATGTTCTGGGAATGTTAAAATGTCCAGTTGTATAGACGTTGTATTAACAGTATTGCTATTTTCAGTGTTGAGATATGATATATAATATAATATAAAATATGATATATATATATATAAAAACATTCTAATAATGTTACTTGTTTTTGATAACTTGAAAGAATGTTTAGAGAAAGTTAGCCAACATTCGGAGAAATGTTCCCTGTTAGCTGGGTTTTTGCACATGTTTATTACAGAAATTCTCCAGTAGTGACTTTTTGTCAGTAAATGTGTTCCATGTTTGTCAAGAGAACATCAGAAATGCCTTCACTGTTCAGTCTGCGCTGTACATCTGTCTGTGAAGGCGGCCATGCTCTGGGCTACTCGGCCGTCCTGCTGTAAAGCAATAAAAGCCAGGAATGGATTTTATAGAAATGAACACAGCAGCTCCACACTGATGGAGGAACAGATCCACTCTGCTTAGATGTTTGGTTAAATGTCACTGTGATGGATTTGTATCATGTGATGATCAGAGTTTTCTGATGTGTTGAGTAACAGTGCTGTTGAATTATAGCCAGCACAAAGAATCATCACTCAGAATGGTGGGAGGCGGCCTGTATGTAAATGAGGACATATGCATTAATGCATGACCCTATAAGAATAACAATCATGCCTGCAGGTCCTAAAGCAGGTGCCGTTAATAGTTACGCCAGAAGCACTGCAGAAATGTGCAGCAGCCATGCTGGTCTGTTCTCAGCCCTGCATATCAACATATTTCACTACGGTTCCCAGCTAACAATTTTAGGTTGTAGGAACGTTTCCATGAAGTAACCAAAACGTTAAATATTATTTCTAGGAACATTCAAAACATTCATATTTTTACATGCTTACGGTATTTCTGTGTTATAATTACATTATTCAAAGGTTTTTGTGATTCTGTGACTTTAACACGTTCCACTAACAACTTAACATTTTAGTATGATATAAAACATTCAAAAAACATTCTACTGGTATTACTGCAAGAACATTTTGTAATAACGTGATATAACTTATAGAGAATGTTAGCAAATGTTCTCAGAACATTCCCCAATGGCTGAGAATTACTCAGTCCACGTAGTGTCTTTCATATTATTCTGTTGTGTCAGAGGGAGGCGAGCTTTAAAACAGTGATGTGAAGGCAGCTGAATGTCTCATGTTCCAGTCAGAGGAAATATTCAAATGTTTTTGCAGCTGCGTCTTGTTTACCGAGCAGATGTTTTCAGATCTTATTCAACTGTCTCTGAGTCAAAGTCATTATCACAGACACATAAACCTGATTTAATGAAGGGGAAAATAAAACAAACGCCAGAGGATGACAAGGCGACAGTGAAAACAATAGAAGATCTTTAGATCACATTTGCACTTACAATACACCAACAGTTGTACAGCTGCTGTACTGCTCAGATGTGTCACACAGAGCGATACAGTGGAGGCAGGGGTCAGATCACACTTTCACTGGAGTAACAAGTGCACTTAAAAAGTACCCCAAATACTTTACAAAAAATGATGTAAAATGTAAATTCATACATTGACCAGAAAACAAAATTTACCTAATGGGGAAGCAGGTTTTCACAAATATGGGGTAAGTTGTCACATTGGAAACCTGTCTATTATGGCTAAATTTAAGCCTAACTCTTACTTTGTTTAGGAAGAGGTTTGCATGAACATAATACTCAGCGAATCATATTCTAACGTCCATGTACTACATTTTCACCTAATCCAGTGTCCTCTGCAGTAATATTACAGTTTCAAGAGCAATAAACAAAAGCCACATTGAGGATAAAGAAAGTGTAAAGAATAATTGAGTCAAAGAAATGTGCAGTTACACCAACACGAGCTCATAAGCGCATGGGCACACGATGCCCCCTAGTGGCCATGAAGATTTTCGGCGAGTGGCTGCTACAGGGATTTGAGCTACACTGTATTTGTACCGGTCTGTATTTTGTGGTGTGAAGAATCGTTTTAACAGAAAGGATCGAGCAAAAGACACAAGGGGTAAAAGGGGTTTTTAGGGTGTTTTAAATCGTTAGGGAATTCTATATGTTAAATAGCTATTTGTCCTTTGTCATTAGCTCAATGTAACGACTCCATTTGAGACCCTCTTAATCAGGTGTGTGTGTATACAAGTAAATTAATAATATACAAAGGAGAGCGAAAGCAAGAGAGAGAGAGAGAGAGAGATGGGGTATGCCTTGGGCATATCATTCCATTCCTGTATATTTTTTCAGTCAGTTCTCTGTGTGTGTGTGTGTGTGTGTCGTATTCCTCTCCATCTTCATCCTCTCTTTATTCTCTCAGGCGAGTGACGGCTGACGTTCAGGTGAAAGTCTGTTTTACTCTGCCCAAGGCCTCAACTTTCCCTTCAGCTAGAGTCTGTTCAGGCGGAGCAAAAACACATTCTTTCTATTCTGCAGCTATAATATAATATATAATAGTTCTTTAGTGCGAGTTTTTCTAACCTCTTCAGCTTAGGAGAAAAACCAAACTGAGGCAGCTCTCGAAACACTCCTCTCATACTCGTAACAGAAAGAGGCTTTCAGCGTTTCACACCTTATTCGCTAAATGTTTTAAAATGTAAGTGTGGTGCATGTAAAGTGTCATCAAGTACAGGAGAAGAAGGCGTGTCTGATATTTGGAATGGTAGTCTGTGATTTCATATAGCATGAATCAAATACATGTTAATACAATCCATGTACTTACACAGAACCCTATTATGATTGAAACATACCTGGAAACAGCAAACCCAGCTAACAGGAACGTTCTCGAAACATTATCAGCTAACGTTCTCTTGATGTTCTCTCAAAGTGATTAAAAAAGGTTCTTGGAGTAACATTGTTCTAATATATTAGTTTTTATAGCGCTATTTATCACGTCAAAAACGTTATTTATAGGTTGTTAGTGAAACATTACAGAATTTTATGTTTAAGTGTTTAAATAATGTTTTGAAAATAGAGTTTTGCATGTGCATTAACCCGTTCCCTTTGTACCTGCCCGTCTCTCTTTCTGCCTGTCTGTCTCTCTGCCCGTCTCTCTCTCTGCCCGTCTGTCTCTCTGCCCGTCTCTCTCTCTGCCCGTCTCTCTCTCTGCCCATCTCTCTCTCTGCCCGTCTCTCTCTCTGCCCGTCTCTCTCTCTGCCCGTCTCTCTCTCTGCCCGTCTGTCTCTCTGCCCGTCTCTCTCTCTGCCCGTCTCTCTCTCTGCCCGTCTCTCTCTCTGCCCGTCTCTCTCTCTGCCTGTCTGTCTCTCGGGCCATAGGCATGTCTCTGCTAACTGCTGTCTGACTGGCTCCAGGAGTTCCTTGTTCCAAAAGCAATTCTCTGGACAGCCAGTATTAATGTCATCCTGCGAGGAAGACCCATCCATCCTGACCCGTGTGGTTCTGTCCAAAGCGCTGATGGGTCAGTTCTGCCCCCCCACAGCAGCCTGCCACAGTGAGTGATGAGACAGAGTGAGCGAGAGAATAATGTGTGAGACCAGCTCTTTACCCGCTGACAAAAAAGATGTTAAAATGTTACATGAATGTTACATGAATGTTACATTCACCATGTACTGTGGTAATACCATAGTATACCTTGAAACATTGTGAAGCACCATAAAATCCGTGACTATGATAATCACTCAGTGTCACTCGCTGCACCATGGCATCATCAGAGCACTCTTGTGCTGCCACCCTGTGGCTACAACTCAGTACTACACTTGTTGTCATAAAAGCACTATTAAGGGACCGATATTTCCATACAATAGTGTGTGTATTTTAACCGGTTTGTGTTTCAGTGGACTGTCTCTCACAATAACACACTTACAGCAGAAGTGATGAGGTCTTGATCTCCGGGTTGAGAGGCAGAAATGTGCTCGTCGTTTGGTTATTTTTTTTGGTTACTTTTTGTTTTGTCGTCTTTAAGATTTGTTTGGTTTGGTCTGTAACTTACCAGCAGTCCTCTGGAAAATGATTCATAGTTTATTTAGAAGTGAAATGTTTGAATGAAAACACACCCTTATTTTAAACTGGTGTACTGCACTTGTTTTTGGTTGGAATATTTGGAGTATGTGAAAATGTATGAAGTTTATAACCACTGACATTTAAATAATGACTTACAAACATATTCTTTCCTGTCATACTAAAGAATTCTGATTCAGTGTGGTGTTCGTCTGACTGGTACCTCTCAACAGTTCAGTGTCTCATCATTGCTTTCTGTCTGTTTCACATTACATTAAATTGCACTTTAACTTTGTCCAGGTCTATCCTGCAGACTGACTTAACATGCAGCGACGCATGTCTGCATCCACAGGATGTGATGCGGTTTATGTACAGATTCATATTGTGAAGCACAAATGTGTCTGAAGCAGATGTTGTGAAATGATTCAGTGCTCATCCTTCTCATGAATCATCAGTAACAACACAAACATGATGCTTTGTTTTATCTGTTCAATTCCTCACAGAATCACATTAGCTCAACATGACAAGAATTCAGCTGTTTTAATTCCATAGTGTGGCATACGAGTAAGAGAATATTTAAAAATAATACTAGTCTCGCAAGCTGTTTTTTAGACTGTGAATGTGAGGTTGCAGTAGATTGTGGAGGACATTTGAAGCACCTCCAGAACCCACTTTGATCAGAACGTGGATTCTGATGGTCTTCAGATAACCGTCTTACATGGCGAGAACAGTAACATACACACCAGTCATGTATATATCATTAATTGTGTCGGAGGCTCTTGCAATAATTTAAGTAAGAGTTTTTCCAAATGACTGTTAATATGACTGTTTGTTTCTCTAAAAAGAGAAATATGAACATAGAACTCAAGCTACCATCAAAGAGAGATCTCCGGAGTTCTCAAAAAGAGAAATGTTAAACAGCCTAACACCATTTAGCTGGAGAATCTTTGTCCCTGTTTTTATGTCCTCTCACAGTCTTAATAGTTACACTCATTTCTTTTGCACTCTCTAGTTTAGTTTTCCTTCAATGAAATCTACATTTCCCTCAATATCCCCCAAAGATTCTTCCACTGTCTCGCTCTAGCTGCCGGCCGAGGGTTTTTAAAGACTCTCTTTCTATCTGTATTACCTGCTTCTGCTGATTAGCCCAACCCTCATTAATTAACCTATTAGTGGTTATACGGCACAAAGTGAACCAGGAGAGAGAGGGAGTGCGTGAGTGAGTGAAATAGAGAAAGAGACAGAAACAGATTCTGTTTTGATCATATTAATACATTCAGTAACATTATTATAGTTGCATTAGTAACATTATTTTTATTTTTATATTACTATATTGTATATTAAGTTATGATATTAGGCTACAACTGCTTACATATTGTTACTGTAACACACTTACCGTAGAGGGACCAATATACAGTAATACAGATGTTCCGTTGTCATCTAAGCTGTCGTCTTGTGTTTACTGTTTAGGGCTCACGAATGATGTAATAAGCGTTGATGTCAAGACACACAAAAGCTCCAGAAGGCCAAAAGACAAACGGTTTATTGAGTTACAGTCTGCAGGAGCCACACCTGTAGATTTCAGTGTTCAGAACACTGGCAGTGTCACATAAGGCAAAAGGGTCTTATAGATCATATAGATTTATACACTTCTGCACCAACAACAGATTTACATTCACCAGTTACTTTATGCGTGATATCATATAGATCTATATTTTCAGAAACATATTCTATAGGAATTGGAAGGGACAGAGAGGTGACCGCAGTATTTGAGAATACACACTCATATTGATAAAGCTGATTCAGTTTGTACTGAGAAAAACACACAACACACGTACGATTCCTCTTATCTCTGTATGACAAACATCTACTCTGTGATTTCTAATAAAATAAAATGAAAGAAAAATATACTATGCTCATATATAATGTTTGTATATAGCTCTTAAATGGCGTCTTTTGCATTGAATAAATAAAATATGTTCTATAGGAGTTTAATATTTTGTGTTTTTTAAAAAAAATTACCCAGGTTAATATACAAGACATCAGTGTAATGTTACACACACGCGCGCGCACGCGCGCACACACACACACACCTGCTTGTGTAATAAATTGAACAGGATTTAGTGCACAGAAGTTAGGCGAGTTTTGTCATCTCACAGAAATATATGTCCCAACACACAACAAGTGACCTAGAGATGAATGAAGAACAGAAGCCTTAATCACATCGAAAGCCATTTTACAAATACATATAAAAATATAGTTTTCTGAATGCCCTTTTTACAATTATAGAGAAAGACTTTTATCAGAAAATATCAGTGTAGCTTTTAGTCTTCTGATGGAGTGTGTTTTCTAAAGAGAAGTGAGTTATGTTGTATATATGTATATGCACGTGTGTGTTTACACACACACACACACACACATATATATATATATATGTGTGTGTATCTATGGTATGTTTTTGAATACCATATTCATGTACCATTATATTTACTTGGCACTCCAAGGTACTTCCAAGAATAGCATAGTATTACCACGGTATTTAAAACTAATGAAAAACAAAACAATGTTGCTCTTTGCTACTGGTGTAGAGTAATACTGGCTGTGTTCAACATGACATACTAGTGTACTAACTCAGTACTGTGCAGGATATACTGTATACTGAAGCATTACATTACATTTAATTAAGCAAGTGGCATCTAGTTATCGTGCTGTAAACTATTATTTTGCAGTTGTGATTAAATTATATATAAAAATTTGGCAGTCTGATCAAATATAAGTCGGAAAGAGATCATTCAGATATTTTGGAAATCCGTTATTGAGCAGATACATGACAGATCAGTGTCAACACGATCTTCTTACCTTACCCTGATTCACAACTGTACGTTTATAATAATGATTTATATTCTAAGCTGTCAGTTTGTCTTAATTTGACTTCAACATATGTAATATAAAGTATGTGAAGTAACCTGCAGTTTCATGTTTCAAACAGAGATGGCAGTAGAGAGGTGAAAGTAACGGATTGCAGCTTTAAGGATAATTTTAATAAACTGTGCACGTATTGCACACGTACTGCAGAAATCTGTGTGATGGTGAATCTGGGGGTCTGATGAGTCTGATTCTAGCACTGAGTGGACAATGACTGGTGTGCACACGTGGTCAGCCGTTACGAAATCATAAGCCTTCAGTACAAATCTTTGTAGGGTTTTGAGTAGTTAAACATCAGGTAGTCCATGTAGTAGAAGTCGTACGCTCTCTGTCTCTCTGAGGCGTTCAGCTGGGAAAAATAACTCCGTGTGATCTCGGTTGAAGTTCTGGCGGCTTTCGGGTTCCCGTCCTTGATGGAGGGGAACGTCAGGTTCTCCGGGGCGCTGATTTTTTGTAAAAAGAAACTGGACTCCTCGGCCAAGCTCTCGACCTTTCCTATGAAGTCATAATGCAGGTGACACGGACTGCAGAGCTGATTAACTGGTTCCCAGTGGATGTCCATTCCCACGGGCCGATGGACGTCCAGCAGATAATGGATGAACTCCTGAAAGGTCACGCCGCTTCCTGTCTTCAAAGCCACTTTAGATGCGTTCACCCTGTACTTTGAGATGATAGCCTTTCCAAAAACAGGATGATAGTAGGAATTTGGGCTCTCGAATTTATCCCTGAACGCGGACACTAGTCTTTCCATGGGCTCCCTGACGAACATGACTTTGGTGTAGGTCTCCAGACGCTTTGTGATGCCCTGCCTGTCAAAGCTGTCCAGTCGCTTCAGGTGGTTGTCGTAATGGACGGCCGTGTGATTTATATCACGTGTGGAGTTGGCGACTCCGGCCAGCACCATCAGAACTCTCTTCCAGTTAGAGCAGCCGGCTTTGGGCACCTCGCAGTAGAGCAGTTTATGTCTGTCTTCAACGTAAATTCTGGAGACGTGGTGTGGCGTTATCGTCCGTGAGATGTTACTGCGGTACTTCGCACAAACTTCTCTTATGATCCTCCGTCGAGACTCCTGGATCTCAGCAAGCACTCGAAAGCTCTCTGCTGTAGTGTATGAGGATGATGAAGGCAGAGAGGAGGAAGAGTTTGTCTGCGGTGGTACCACTGGACTGGTCTTTAAAAGTTTCCGGTGGCGTTTCGTGAGCCGCTGTGACCCGGGGTCGTGCTCTCGGGACCCTGGGGTGGCAGCGTGTTGTTTCCACTCTGGCAGCTGCATTGGTGAGATGGGGTTGATGTCGCCCTCTTCAGACCGCAGGGCGGTTCTGCCTGGTGCCGCGCTGAACTGAGCACATTGCTCCTTTCAAACAGAGAGACACAATCCAAATGCATGAATTATATATATTAATAGATTATACCGTAGTGTTCATGTGAAATGAGTAGCTAATATGCAGTTGTTTAACTTTTTCTATCGAAGCTTATTTCAGCTGTGAGATCTAGCTGTGAGTCTAAATCATCGTCTCTTAGCGATGAGACCCTGTTCTACACTTTTAAATAAGGTTCTTCACAGCGATGCTTAGAAGAACTATTTTTGGTTCCCCAAAGAACCCTTCAGTTCTTTGGGGAACTGAATTCTTTCAGTTCTGCTCACCAGCTTTACAACTGGGGCTTGTTTTGCATAAATTAAGTGAAGTGATTATAATCCTGACTACATTCTAGTTTTATATTCATATTAACCACCAGATGTCGCCACTAAACAGTTTGTGGTTTCAGCGCCAGCTGCTGCCAGATGCAGTTCCCCATTACATCTGAACAGAGTGACTGTGACATCATGAACATCTTTAATCCAGTAATTGACGAGGATTTTCGCTTAATTCTCTACGTCACCTGATTTTCAGAAAGACGTCGCCTGTGGCAAATATCAATTTAACTTCTCATTTGAATTCATTAAGGTGCAATAAAGTCAATGAATTAAATAATCATAAATCCAGTACTAACGAGGTGATTAGTTCGTTATGAGTCAGGGCTCATTTGATTAGTGACGCAGCCCAGCAATCTGCCCCTTCCCCTGGGGTAACACCAGGGCAACAGAGGGGAGGAAAGAGAGATGAGACGAGAATGGATTAGAATAGGCCACAATTAAACGTAGTAAAATACACAATTAACACAGAACACCCGCTTGATCTTTTTTTGTTTTGAAAGTTTACCATGGTAACTGAATATACCTGAGTTACTATGGTAATTGTAACCACAATAAACGGTTAACTTGTTATTAAATATAACACAGAACCTCCAGTGGTGACAGTGTTCTGTATGTTCAGATGATGATGAAACGAGGTGTAAAACATTAGAGACATGAGTGGCTTCTTACACTCTTAAGAAAGTGCTTATGAGACCATAGGAAAAACATTCTGACTGTATGGTTCCCTAAAGAACCTTTAACATTCGTAGCGTTTTGACAAGGAAAAGTTCTTTAGATTATGAAAAGGTAAGAAATGACTGAATGGTTCTTTGTGAAACCAAACATGGTTCTTTTGTGGTATTACTGTGAAGAACCTTTATTTTGACTGAGTGTAAGTGTGTGGCTTTCCAGCAGATTACTGCAGACAATGAGATGTCATGTGTCTACAGAACAATAATCCAGTGATGAGTTTACTAATGAAGGGTCTTATTCACCAAACATGAACAGCATGACGGCCTCCGTACATCCACAAAGTGAAACTTTAAAACATGAATTTTCAAATGAATGAATTTATGGAGAAATGACACGTTGGTTCTGCTCGTTCTTCATGAATAAGGCCCAGCGACCGTAACTATGGCATTTTGGCAGAAACTGTGGTTACCATGGTAAATTTTTATAATGAAACACATTGCAGAAAGTGATGCATGCATGTGCACACACACACACACACACACACACACACACACACACACGTGTTGTATCTCACCTTTCTTGAGTGAGTGGTGATTCTGAGCTTCACACCTGATTGAGATACAGAAGGAGAGAAAGAGAGAGAGAGAGAGAGAGAGAGAGAGAGAGAGAGAGAGAGATAAGCATGTCATGTTAATAAATGAAGGAGATTTGAAGGCCTGTTCACACAGGACACGTTCTTGCACGCCATCTGCACTGGTTTAATTGTTATTCACTGTGTCAGCTGCACATCTCCGCCTGTTGCATTTTGTCTTGCTGTTTTGCAGCATCCGGCACATGAGTGTGATGGTATGATTCAAGGATTGTGTATCAGTTTAAATGTGTGATTTCTGCACCACTGGCACCATCAAGCGTAGAAAAGTAAGGACTGTTTACACATACATTTCCTGAACACACCCCTCATCTGCCATTGACTGGTCAAACAGATAATCCCGCCCCCAAACTCTTTTACATTGAAAATCACACGTACATTTAAACCATTAACCATCTCATGACCCCTGCATGCGGTTTCTGCATCCAGCTGCGCTTTTACCTCCCTGCTTTTAAACATGCAAGAATATCTCATATGAATGTGTGTGTGTGTGTGTGTGTGTGTGTGTGTGTGTGTGTGTGTGTTACAGAATTAACATGCTTTATCACTCACATTCCATAGAAACAATCTCCATCATTTATTCAGTAATTACAGACTGAGAGAGACACTACAGCTCTTCATTCACTAATCACAGCTTCTGTCTCTTAATTGATTTTGACCATGTGACCGTGTTTGAAACACACACACACACACACATATCATTTAATAATTACAACCTGATCCAGGACAAAAAGTTCTTTAAACATTTAACAAAAAAGGTTTTGTAGTTTAGTTCCCCCAGGATCTTCAATGATAGAATATTCTGCAGAATAACTTCACAATATCTGCACTGACTGAATGAAGAGAAAGAGAGAGAGAGAGAGAGAGAGAGACAAAGAGAGAGAGATTCTACTCCACTGGTGTGTGTGTGTGTGTGTGTTGGAACAGCTGGTAAGGCTGTGTACTGATGTGACATGACCTGACTGCATGTGTGTGTGTGTGTGAGAGAGAGAGAGAGAGAGAGAGAGTGTGATGTCCCCACTATGATAAGAAACCTGAAATCAGCTACACTGTGGGGAGCAGCCAGCAGCCCCCATGAGTAACACATCTCAAATAATAAATGTCTTCATAAAAATGTAAAAGCAGGAAGGTTTGTGTGAGGGTTATGTTAAGGCTTAGAGGATAGAAAACATCACTAGCTCATTATACAAGTGTTTGAGAGTTAATGTGTGTGTGTGTGTGTGAGAGAGAGAGAGGTGTTTGTGTCCATCTGAGGGACACAAAAACACACACGTTACTGTAATAGTGATTTAAAGGAAATGAAATTGTTCATCTTTGACTATTTGTGAGGACAGACACACAATATTGTGTGTTGTATTATAGTGTCTTATTATAACACACACAGTTCTGCAGGAGAGACCACACACACGGGTCGTGTCTCTTCAGGAAACGGTGTCAGTATTGATTACTGGAGCACGTCAGGTGTGTAATTGAAATATCAGAGATGTAATTGCCTCCTGCTGAATGTGTGTGTGTTTGTGCGTGACACACACCTGTCCTGTCTCACACACACACACACACACACACACACACACACACACACGAGTAAAACCCAAGACAATACAGATATAACTATCTAACTCACACCTGTCTAAAATCATTCAGATCAATGTCACTTTTAAACCTGTTTTCATATGTACTAATGAAATTACCATTAAACAAACTGATTTGAAATCTGTTTTCTATGTTTAATGTGTCAACATATATCAACCATTTAATTAGATCTAAAATTTGCTCACTGATAATATTAAAAATTAATTCTGTTTAGTTAATTTTGCAGTATAAACGTTTATTTATCATTTTCATCAGCTCATAAATGTACACTGCATCCTCCGTAATATGCTGCAGTATTGTTGAAAGTGCTTTTTTATATCAGTGTGTAAAAAGAAAGAAATATGAAATATGAACACACACTTTTTGTTCCAACTAAAATGAATTAAATGCGCATCATGTTGTCGTTATGACTTCCAGATTTCCCTGGAGAACTTGAAGCCATCTTGACCTTTGACCCTCATCAATCTGAGAAACACTTCTCCAAACACACACACACGTGCTGCTGTGTGTTGAGTTATGAGCTGTCTCTTTTGAGACCCTGGGCTTGATTTTTTACAGTGTCTCTGTTGTTTGTCCCTTTACTGAGAAACATTAAGACATCACACCTGTTCACTGCTATAAAACTCGTGGTGCTTCTGTGGAGAACAACTCAAATCTTATAGCTGTGTGAATTGTTATTGTGTGCTCAGTAATCTCAGTTTATGAACCACCAAAACATGGCTGACGACCAGATACAAATAAAATGATCAAATGAATGGCAAACACAAATTAAACAGCCTCTTGAAAATGCATTACTACAACCCAGCTAATAGTGAACGTTCTCAGAATGTTGGGTAACATTCTCTAAAAGTTCTGTCAAAGTTATCAAAAACGTTACTGGAAAAAATATTACAACAGAATTCTTGCAGACCAAGAGACACACTTATGTAATGTGGTAATGTGATTTAAATGTAATGTTTGTTGTCTGTGTGAGTGAAGATTTGTGAAGATTTGTAAAAGAAACGTCAGTTGTGCACAGTGTGTTTGTGTGTTTGTTGTATTATTAGTGAAGCTACACTCTGGCTGTGTGTCGTGACTCTGCGTGCGCTTCTGTAAGCAGCGCTCTGTAAACAAATGTTCCTGTCAGATGTAAAACACAGACTAAATAAATTACACAGCGCAGAGCAACTTACACAGAGCTGTTAATTTGCAAACAGTTGATTAAAATACAAAAGTTTTTGGCCTGTTGCTGACACGCTGACACGCACCCTGCGTCAAAAGACGTGAACTTTGGATGTGCTTTTCTGCACGACTGAGCAGACGCTGAGAAAACAGTGGGAGGAAATATGTACCTGACACCTTCTGTCTCTTTAAAAGACAGAGAGAGATTTTGTCATTCCACATGCATGCAGAGAAGGACGATGCAGTGGATTTATGAGGGCGAAGCTTCAGATCTGAAGCAGGAGGTCCTCTCAGTTAAACCGTCACATACATGTTTTACGACTGTCTCCTCACAGTCTGACATGACACATTTTCATATTGTCTAAGAAAGATTGTCTGTTGTTTGTGGTCACTAGGGTGTTGCTAAGGTGTTTGTTCTTTAGTGTGTTACTATGCAGTTTCTAGGGTGTGGTCACTGTAGCTGTTTCTTGTTCCTCTGAAGAGCTTGTCTGTGTGACTGTGTTGTCTTTAGATGAGTTGGATCCCTCCTTAAGCCTGTTTTATTATGCACCAGTTGAAAATCAAGTTCAATTACCTAAAAATACAATTACCTAACAAAATACATCAAAGCACAAAATATGCACAGAATATTCTGATAATCTTCTTCACCTGACAGATATAACAGCAGTTTTTGATCAAAGCACCAAAGATAAAACATAGAAAACAAAACAAACAATTGTTTCTAAAAGTCTGTTGGGTGATGCATACTGTTTGACCCACTGCCAATAAAGATGATGTGTTGTAGACAGTGTAGACTGCCCAGACATTGAGTATTTCACTCCAAACGTGGCCACTGGTTCTCTTTTATTCTGTTTCACACAGAAAGACAGTTTGGATCTCTCTGGTGCAGCTCAAAGCAGCGCGTGGCCTTGCCAGCAGATCCAGAGCTGTTTTCTGGGTCGGTTCTGCCCCAATCTCACCGACACTCAGTACATCTGATCTCTGATTAAATCACTGTTCATTTAGTGGAGATGTCAGGCGCTAACCAGCTAACCATAGACCTGATCGCTAACCCAGCTAGCGGCAAGCTCTATCCTAGTTCTGGAACAAAAGCAAAAGCGTCTTATCAGACCAACACCAGCTGAGCCTAAGGGTCTCTCTCTCTCTCTCTCTCTCTCTGTGGGTTGTTTCACGTGACTGAATCTTCTTTAAGGTAAAGAAGCTTAATTCACACCAGTGCTGTGGTGGAGAACTAACTAACAGAACTAACCCTACTGGATTACCTGCAGTATTTAGTAGCCCAGATGTTTTTAGAATTTTGTTGCTTTTCCACTAATAAGCCACTTTCTCCAGCGCACAGCAGGAAACACGACACACTGCAATGCTTCACTGTTTTGATTGCTATCTTTTTTATGTCACGTGTTTCGTAGCTCTGTAGACAAACAAGACGAGATTTAAATGTTCTCTCTCACAGTGTCATTTACAATGTGTTTGGTGTGGTGTTTGGGTTTTTGCCCAGATCGCTTGTTAATACAGAGAATATTAGTAGAATTGTTTTAGTTGTTTACTTTAGTAACTAAGCACACTTTAGTTGTTTAGTTGCAACTACAAAAACATCTAATACAGATGTTTGTTTAGTTAAACACCGCTTTTGTCACTATTTTCGACTCAAATTTAAAAATATTTTTTTAGTAGATATAAGTAAATGTATCTGTTTATGTTTCATGTTTCCCTGCTGAATGTGGATAGACAACTATTAATAATTTATTTGTAGATAAACTTCAAAACATTGTTTGTTTCTGACTGGATGCAGCCAATGATGTGAGAGAACTAATGAATGGCAGCAGCTTCACTGATGGACAGCCATCTGATAGGTCAATATTAGACAGATGTCTCAGGTCCACACAGCAGATCTGAATGCATGCAGATGATGAGTGAGGAGAGACTGCAGAGCTTTCAGCGGCTCTGAGCTGTCAAAGAGAAGATCTCAACCCTGCAGTATTCTCCAAAAAACCTCTGCTTGCGTGATATTATATCCCTGCTTCCTTCTTCAGCACCAAAGCCTCTATTCATTCATTACACACACACACACACACACACACACACACACACAGAGTCTGCTGTAGGCTCTTCTTTTCCGGCAGAATTTCTAATCCTTTTTGTTTTACCTGCCCTCTGGTTATTCTGGGCTCCATTCCAGCTCTCTCTCTCTCTCTCTCCCTCTCTCTCTCTGCTGCAGGGTTGAGCATCATTCCAAATTGAATTACACTGTCTTTTAAAATCCAATTCAATTCCTGAATTTCAATTGCGGTAGCATTATATCATTAATTTCACTCATCCAATCATAATACAGCTTGAGGGTTGGGGCGGAGTAATGTTTAAAATGCCACCTATAACAATGCGATCAATTCGATTCCTTGTCATATATTGAAAGAGAGATGATTCTCACAGCTTAGTGTGTCATTTCAGTGGCACCAAGTAAAGGCTGTTTTTAAACAGGTTTGCTAAACATTCCCCATCTGCTGTTGTTCAGTCAAACTGATAACTCTCTCAAACAAAGCAATGTTGTGAAACGCCCAGCTAACAGGGAACGCTCTCAGAACATTGGCTAATGTTGTCTACAAGTTGTCTCAAAGTTATTATAAAATTTCTTTCTCTTTCTAGTTGCACTTTTTTACGTTATATATCATTTATCAAAAACTGTTACAAAAAATGTTACAAAATTATTACATTTTACGTATTCAACATAATTTAATATGTTCTTGAATGTTCATATAACCAAGCAGTAACATTAATATAATGTTTAAAAAGCTGGATGTTTGAACGTTCTTAAAATGTTCTTTTTGTTTTGTCATCATTTTGAACGTTTCCGTTTTTTTAACGTTATGGAAATATTCTTACAACCTAAAGCTTCTAGCTAGGTAAATGGCTTTCTAAACTCGGCATAAAAAATACATTTTACCATAGAAGACTTGACAATATCACCATTATAGAACGTTAAAGGAATGTTAAAGCAGGTGGAATTGTTACATTCCACACGACTCGTGCCCACGCGCCTCAGATGTGTCAGGTGTGTATGAGCTGTTTTAAACGAGGAGAGAACGTTCCCTCTGGATGTAAGTGTGCTAATGAGAGCGACTGACCAGAGGCTCAGGGGACGTGACAGAACATCTCACCTGTCTGACTGATGCACAGAGAGGGACCAAAATAAACCTCTCAGCTGTCAGGTGAATCTCTCTCTCCATGTCTGTGGTGCCTCTGTTTATGTGCAACCCCAGAGGCTGATACACAGACCTCAGCAAGTGCTGAAGATATAAAAACACTGAAAAATTACAGCCTCGTAAAAATAGCACAACACTGACCTACCGCCAGAGAGCTGCGACAGTGTGTTTGATCAATAGTGACTGAGAGCCTGCTAGCCATGACCACACACACACACACACACACACACACACACACACGGTCTCGCCGTCTGAAACTCTCTGATCACTTAGAGGTCTGTAACCTTTAGAATAAATCACACCCTCACTTTCTGTCATGTTTATCGCTCTAGCTCTCTCACTACTGCCTATCCAGCTAACAATTTCAGATTTAAAAACCATTCCGTAACGTTTCCATTAGGTAACAAAAAGGTTTTTTAGATGTCGTATTAACATTACCGCTTGGGTGTAAGAACGTTATTCAAAATTTGTTTAAATTCTGTAACGTTTTCAAAATGTTCCACTAACTAAAGAATAATGTTTTTTAATATGACAGAACGTTAAAAAAACATTCTCCTAAGCTTACTGCGAGAATGTTTTTTGTTAACTATGAAAGCACTTCTCAACGCTCTTAGAACGTTTCCTGCCGTGATATTTAATCTGTTGCTCTTTGTCTCTGTCATGTCATCATGACCTCAAACTGCCTGTTATATTTCTCCATATTCTGTTTTCAATCGAGCAGTTCGGTGAATGTTTAGAGAATGTTCAGAGAATGTTCAGCTCTGACGCGCCGCGGCACACACACAATCATCTGAGGGCTTTAGGAGAGGATGAGGCAGCTGAAGTGGATGGAACAGAATGATGGAGGTTTTGCTATATGATGCTTTCTCCAATCGTTCTTGCAATGTTTGTCAAGGCCTCAGATGTTTTAATGAGGGGTTTTCCATGGCAACAGGCATGCGGTCAGATGATGATATGATGCGTCGTTCCGCACATAAAACAACAGAGACTGTAAATGGAGAATAATTACAGACAAAAGAGAAGCAGACAGACGGACAGAAGCGCAGCGTCCCAGCTAACAATTTTAGATTGTAAGAATGTTTCCCTAACATTACCATTAAATGTTTTTAAAACATTACAGAAAACATTTATAAAATATAAAAAGGTTCTACTAACGGTACTGCAAGAACGTTTTTGATAACGTTGAGAGACGTTTTAGGGAACATTAGCCAATGTTCTGAGAACATTTTCTGTTAGCTGAGATTGTAAGTTTAATGTGATGTGAAGAGACGTTGTGAGAACGTTTGAAGGTTCTGCTAGTCAGATGTGACGGATTAAACTTGTTCTACAAAGAACGTTTTAATTATCTCGACATATTTAAAACAACACCCATATAAAACATCTTCAGTTCTGTTCTAGACTCGTATATCTTGTGGAACATTGAGCAGAAACCTTTTACTCATCAGAAAATATTAATCACTGTATAAACAGTGTGTTTGTGTATAAACAGCATGTTGGATTCCCTGAAGCATATAAACTCAGATATGGTTTAGTTCAAGTTTTAGAACTTAGAAAGCTTCAAGTTGTGACTGTGTGTGAATATGTGTGTGTGTTATTTGTGTAGGTGTGTGTGTTGTGTTTGTGCGTGTGTGTTTAGCGGTTCGCCAGACTCAGTGATATGTGAACAGTTAGAGTCCTGAGGGGCCGAGTGAAGGAAAGAGAAAGACTGATAGAGAGAGAGAGAGAGAGAGGCATATATTTATCGTTCAGGTACAAAAGCACACAAAGTTTTTCCTGCAGACACAAGGGTCCTTATAAAGTAGAGCTGGGCCCTAGAGCACAACAGTGTGTGTGTGTGTGTGTGTGTGTGTTGCGGACA